>CAEGAE010091117.1:0-99795 GCA_903067095.1 Girardinus metallicus | reverse complement strand
TCCTCCTCATCAGTGAAAGAAAGTGCTGGCAAATTAAGTAAGGATGATGAAAAGGACCGGAGGAGAAACATTTTTCTTAAAGTACTTGAAATACAGCCAATAAAACAGGAAGTACCCCAGCCCTATCAGATGCAGCTTCCGGTTGTCGTGAAAAAGGTCTATTAACCCTTTAATAACGTTTTTAACCAGTTCTGAGCTGAGAAGTAGCTTGTATAATGAGCTCAGCTAGCAGTTTACTAACTGCTGCTAGCTAGTCTGAAGGACTAGCTAATCCTTCAGACATTACAGGGGAGGCGTGCTCTGTGAGGCAGAAGCTTGTAAGCTTGTGTGGTGTACTCCATCAGTGTCTTAAAGGAGTTGGAGTGGTGATGGTTCAAGAATAAGGCTCTTCAGGCTGGACTTTGGTTGAAAAGGGCAAAGATTTTATTACAAACTTCAGCCTAGGTCAACACAACCAAATTACAAGGAAATTGGCCCAAGGTAGTGCTGGAGACAGCAGAGGTCCTAGGGTGGGTTGGAGGCACACTGTTATTGGATCCTCGAGTACCACCCCAGATAATTAACATAACACACCACTGGACCATTCCTGAACAGTAGTTGGCGCTATGTAGCACAAAGATGTTCTAGTTTACCACATCATGGGTTGTCTTAATTAGAGTTGACATTTAACGTAAATTTAATTTACCAATGTTAATTTAACATCGGTAAATTAACTCACCGATGTTAATTTACCATCAAATTACACAATTTAACAGATTGTCTTTTGTTACAGGACAGATCTCCAGACCGTATTAAAAAATACTGGCCAGAAAAGCTGACATGAATGTCCAATAAGGAACCAAATAAATGTGTGCAGGGAAGGTGAATCTGGATAATTTCCCACATAAAAAGAAGAACATAGCGGGAGACAGCAACTTCTGAAGAACCAACATTTATGCCCTCAACATTTCTCTCCAGAGGACATTGAGTCATTTTTATGAGCAAAACTGACAACACAGTCTGATCAGAGGTATGTATCATTCATTATTTCATTTATGAAGCTGAAGGTGGCAACAACAGCGAAACACCAGCTTCTACAGCCAACTCTGTCCTCTTCATCCGTTTGTTTCTAGTCATTTTCATTAATTCTTGTGATTTCTACATTCCCATGGATTTTAACGTCCTCAGGTTCAAATTAAAAAAGCTTAATGACATTAGTCATTGCTATTTTGGCTGGATGGAGCTAGTGCAGTTGGACCTATAGACGTCATTTACCCAAAATGCATTGCAGCGTGAACAACATGGTGACATTTGTGTGACAATATTTTATTAAAATTTCAAAAAACTAAACAACCTGCAGTATAATTACTGTATTGTTTTTACATCTAAAATAAATATTTCTCAAAGTCTATTATTACAACTAATCGTTTAAGAAATAAAATACAAAAATTAACTGCTAGATAAATGCTGAAACCACAGAGAGAAAACTCTTGACTTTAATGACAACACGCTAATGTTTCACAGCTAACCGGAGCCATGCAGTTTGAGTATTCATAGCTAAACATTTTTTCCTTTTGTATGGATTCTCATGTGTGTGTTTAAATTTGATTTTTGGTTAAATCTTTGTCCACAGAGATCACAACAAAAAGGTTTCTGTCCAGTGTGGATTCTCATGTGCGTGTTTAAATGTGATTTTCGGCTGAATTTTTGTCCACAGAGGTCACAATAGAAAGGTTTCTGTCCTGTGTGGCTTCTCGTGTGCGTAATTAAATTTGATTTTGCGGCAAAATTTTGTCCACATATATCACAACAGTAAGGTTTCTGTCCTGTGTGGATTCTCATGTGTATGTTTAAATTTGATTTCTCACCAAATTTGTGTCCACATAAATCACAACCAAAAGGTTTCTGTCCAGTGTGGTTTCTCATGTGTCTGCTTAAATGTGATTTTTGGCTAAATCTTTGTCCACAAAAGTCACAACAAAAAGGTTTCTGTCCAGTGTGGTTTCTCATGTGCCTGGTTAAATGTGATTTTTGGCTAAATTTTTGTTCACAAAAATCACAGCAGAAAGGTTTCTGCCCTGTGTGGTTTCTCATATGTCTGTTTAAAGTTGATTTTTGGTTAAATCTTTGTCCACAGACATCACAACAGAAAGGTTTCTGCCCTGTATGGATTCTCTCATGCGTGTTTAAAGTGTATTTACCAGAAAATGTTTTACCACAGTATTCACAGCTCAACTTAACTCCTGTTTGGATCTTACTTTTTGAGTCCCCATTTTTCTTCTCTGTAAAACATTTATTACTCATGGTGGTTGAAGATCCCATTTCTGAATGTGTCACGTCTTTCTGTAGAGAGCAACAGTGAACAAATTGTTCAGGAAACTCAGGAGAGCTAAAAGGTTTGTTAATGTTTCCATCTGATTCTGGAGCTCTTCTCTCCTTCCAGTCATTGTCCAAATTCTCAGTTTTCAGACCAGAATCTAACTCAGAAGTAGACTCGTTTACATCATTGTCCTCTTCGTCCTTCTCAGTATCTTCACTCTTTAAGAAAATAGAACCATCTCCACAGTTTTCTATTTTGATGGATTCTCTCCCATCGATTTCTTTTGGAAGATCTCTGCCTTTAATTTGGTCTTGATAAAGATTCTGTGAGAGCAGAATGGACTGTTTATCATCCTCACTCTTTATCGGAGTAGCAGAGACTGGAAACTTGATGGCATCAATTTCCTCCTTCCCGTTGAGCTGCTCTCCCCCCAGACTGAGGCAGATTTCTTCCTGCTCCTCCTTTATCTGCTGGTGCTTTGGGTCATGCAGCTCAGCAACAGATCTGTGGTCTTCAGGAGCTTCTTCTTTAACCATCAGCATCTGCTTAACATCTGTGGTAAACATGGAAACACATTATACATATTAGAAAGTATTTGGGCTGTAGCTTTGACTGAACTACTTTAATAAAGATATATTTAGATTATTTGGTTAAATTTAATTAAAACATTTTCTTATCCTTTACATTGCAGCAAGGATACACCTTTTCACCCATTCTCAACAACCACATGATGAAACTATTTCTGCCTCTTTTTGTCTCAATAACTCCTGTATAGAATTATCAATGGCACAAAATATATTTTTAAACTAGTTTTTATGTGGGAAAAAAGCAGGTTTTAAAAAGGGGAAAATGAGCAAAAACCAACACTAATCCCAAAAATCTAATTACAGACCCATTGTGAATCTTCCATTTATTTTAGAAAATTTAGTATTAAAAGTCACTTTGTGTGTCTGTGAAAGGTGCTATATAAATAAAGTTTACTTACTTACTTTACTTAATTCTGATATGTTTTGCGATCATTTATAGCTTATTAAACTGAACACACATTGTTTAATTCCTGGTTCAATAAACTGGTCCTGATTAGACAAACAACAAAAACATCTGCCTCAGGTTGATGCTCCTGCCAGTCCATCTATAATCAAAGCAGATTCTGCCCTGTCATTCATCTACACATAACAGCAAAATAACAAAATTCTACACATTTTTGTGTTGATTTACTTTAACAAACTAATTTCAAGTCAACAAAACTACAAGACCATGTCTGGATCTGTGGTTTGGTCCTTTTCCCGAATTTCAAACTGATCCGATGTGATTAAAAGCCTTTCTTAAATATAAAAACCACCAATATTTTTTTTTTTTTTTGTGCAGCAGCATAAACAAAAATACTGCTAAATTAGCCGAAAGAGATTTTAAACCCCGCGGTGTCTCAGAGCACACTTTTATCTGTTTCCAAACCCTCTTACCACTCACAATATGGCGGACGTCGCTCGTTTAAAACGTCTACTGGCTAAATGCGATCCAGTAGTCGTCTTAAAATGTTCCTCAACTGCAACTGTCATGAAAACATACAAACCTAATCCGTCTAGCAGAACCTCCTGGTTGAAACCAGCCTCCATGATGTGTTGCAGGTTATTTTCTCTGCTCCTTTTTAGCTTCTTCAGAAATGTCTCCGACAGCAGCTCACTACCACCATTTGAGCTGCTGCCTCTCCGTCTTTGTTGTTACCTCCTCTTATGATGCTCTTTTAACAAGTACTGAGTAGGTAAAGTTCAGTTTTCACCCAAACTCAGCGAAGAACGTTTTTTTTCCCCCTCAAATTCATGGTCTTCTTCTTCGTTAGTTTTTAACGGGAGCTTGCGCCCATCAATGTTGCACTACTGCCATCTATTAGATTGTACTGCTTATCGCCTTTCCTCAAATTCACCAGTATTTTTCAAAAACAGAAAAATCTTTCCGTTCATTAGTATTTATCGGAACAATACGGAGCTCCATACAACAATCATATTTTCACATTTCAAATCTTTATTAAAACCTTTTTCCACAATCAATAATCTTCTTTGACCCTCATATTTTCTCTAACTAATAAAAACGTGTTCTATCTTTTCTGTGGTACACCAATAAACCAGTAGGACGTTCCCCATTCAAAAAAACTATGACCAGTTCTTATTGTATTTAGAATCATCTCCTCCCTCCTGTTTATTCCTCTAATTCTTATAACATCAACTGTATCTTGTGTCCTATACAGCAAATGTTTTCTATTTATTTTATTATCCCACCTCATTTTCCATAACTTCTTATTTTCTTTCCAAACTATTCTTTTGCCTTCGATTTTAGATAACTTTATTGGCATATCAATAACTCCTTTGGTAACTGCCTCATTATCCAACTTATCTGCTCTTTTGTTACCCAAAATACCCTAGCATAAAAAAATAAATCTTATTCACCTCCTCCTTGAGCTCCTATTCTGCAGAAATGCACCTTTCTCAGTCAAAAACAGCCAATCAGAGCCAGGAGGAGGGTCTTAGCACTGTCAAGTCAAGTTCGCTGTACATGCTGCTAAATGTGCTAATGGCAGAAAAATAACTTACCAGTCCAGGAAAGCTGTTTATCCACAGCTATCATTAGGTAAGCTATCTAGCTTGAGCAGTCATTACCAGGGATTCAAGGGTGAGGGTGTGGGCAGCGCACACAAGCCTGATTGACAGCGCTAAGACCCTCCTCCTGGCCATGAGTGGTTGTTTCTAACCAAGCGGTGTATTTCCGCAAATGGCAGAAGGACCAGAGTGGAGGCAGAGGAGCTTGTTTTTTTCACAGCTTATTTCTTATTATCCGTCACAACATAAGCTGCAGTTTTAACAAATATGTAAAAAAATATATATATTTTTGATGAACGTTGCATACGGCATTTTTAAAAAAAAGTAGTAAGATACTGAAACTGAGTGTACAAATACAAAATCTAATCCTCAAGGGAAAAAATTAATACATATCTTTGTGGGCTAAAGGACTATTTCACCAATTTTTATGAGCCCATAGAGAATTTGAAATCACGTTCAACTTCAGATGCAAGGAATAGCCTGTCTTTGCTGGGGTGCCTGAAACATGTTTCATGTCTGGAGGGAAGGGGGCTGCTGCAGTGTACCACGACATTTTATGTTGAGTGCCGAACCAAAGAAGTGTTGGAGATATAAGTGTATTTATCATAATTTCTTGACAGAAGTTTGGAAGTTGAATAAGTCTCTGGAAACAAGTATTAATATGTGTAGTTTTAGCCTGTATTTTCCTTCACATCCCCAGTTTTATCCATATATGTTGGTGAAAACATTGGCAGCCAGTGTTTAAATAAATACAGTCCCCATTTTCCTAGATTCCTTGAGACAAGAGCCTCATTTGCAGTGAAGCTCTACAGATCAACAAAGCAAACCTCATCATAACAATCTTTATTCTCAATGCAGGCTTTTTATTTTGGAAAATAAATTAGTTAGTGAAATACTTCCATGATTGTTTTTTTTTATCTTTAAATATCAACGGACAGTGTGTTTGCATAATTCCTGATTTACCATTCATAAATACATATCAATCTCTCTTTTTCTAAAAGCAAAATTTTGTTTTGGAGCTCATCACCAGTCCCTTTCTTGAGGTGGTCTGTACGGTATCCCTAGAAGTCTAAAAACATCTTTCTCCGTCGCCGTGGGAAGCGGGTTTCCACCGTGCATCTTCACGCTGCCTTGACGCAGCACGTCTTTGTTTAGAGAGTGCTCCGATAAGCTCATATTTTTCGTCTTTGCCAGCGCTCTCATCGAGCGGTTGAAGTGGGCCGAGCCGGTGAAATACATAAGCGAGCAGGCAAACTCCTCGTAAGGCACGACGATGACGTCCAGCCTGCGGTGGCGCCGGCTGGGTCCTGGCAAACGGCAAACGCCCATGTATTTCTTCTGCTCTCCGTTGTCTTCGTGGCTCACCAGGTCATCTGTTAAAAACCCTTAGCAATACAGATTGATGTTATTTTCATTATTATAAATGAAAACAATAAAAAAAAAAAAAAACACGTGTCTATCTGATAGTATAGGGCTCACCACTGTCATGGAGAATTTGTAAGACTTTACTGAAAACTCCCTTGTGGGACTTGCCGTCAGGGTGAGAGATAAGAACGTCCACATCTCCGCACGTTGCTTTCCCGCGACGGTAAGAGCCGCACGCCATTGCCACGAGGTCGGCATCGACGGCATGTGCAGCATCCCTCACCTGCAAAGGATAAAAACTTATGAGTCATAAAGTTTATCTTAGAGTCAAATCATTTGGTGTTGTCCTTTATAACTTTACTGATTGTAGCAAGCCAAACTCGCAGTGTCTCGTTGTGAACTTTCTCTTCTGCTGTCCGTTTTTCGCTAGCTTCTCTTCCCAATACGACTGGAGGTTGTATCACAACTTTGCTTTTGGTTTGTTTTCACATCTTCGTTTATTTCCCTCACCCATAATCTCATATTTATTTGTTGAGCTAAAGTATTTGGTGTATAATGTTTGTATTGTCACTGCATTCCGCTAAACAACACAGTTCTATTTCAGGACTATAATTAGAGGGTGTTTTTTTTTTTTTTTCCTCCCCAATTTCTTGCTTAACACATTGACATGACAAAAGGAACAAAGAGAGTACTAAATGCTTGCAGTATTACACAAGAATATACATTACCACTTTCTCTATGGCTGCCGCCTCTTCTCTAGGCATTCGGTCTAGAAGGTCATCGTAGTGCTTCAGTCCTATTTTCTGAGTGCTGGTCAGGTGGGCTTTTGTTCGGATGTCGTCCAGGGTGCGAAAGCCCTGCAAGACAAATCAGGAGATTCAGAGATTATGCTTTTTTTCTATAAAATAATTTACCTTTAAACAAAAGGTAAAAGAAGTAAAAAAAAAAAAATTAAAATACAAAAAGTATATTTATAATAGATTTTTAGTAGTAGTTTAACATTCAACAACATAACATTAAAAACAAAGATTACAAAGATCAATTTTGGATATGCCACAATACGCAGGCAAGAAACAGGGACTTAGTCAAAACACGTAGCCAATGACTCAATGCAATCATCTGGGTTTCCTTAGATAGGAAAGTTTATAAACAACTTGACTAATTAGCTGAAGTTGATGCATTATTTTGGCTTTAATCACATGAACATAATGTATGACGTAATAGATATTAAATATGACTTTAATGGGCTTAGATACTACAGCTTGGGATCCCTGTAGTACCGATAAAGTTTTTGTTTTTACCTGTTGGTACCAAAGTTGTGCTGTTTTCGCTCCTGCTCCCCAAATGTTGGTGAAAAGCTCCAAGACAGGCACGGCCTCTCCGATGTGATCGAGCTTCCTCAGGTGGCCACTCTCCATAATTTCTTCTATTTTATCCGCCATGCGTTTTCCTATTCCTGGGATCTGACAAGCTTCCTAACACCAAAGGTGTGGTGGGGAAAAAAAAATAATGAATCCCCCTAAAAAACTTTTTTACATTGCAACCATAAACATCAGTGTTATTTATTGATTTTATGATTGATCAACAAAAACAGGTTTGGGGTATGCATGTCTATTCAGCTCATTTGAATTTGGCACATCCAAATAGAATCCCAGGGTAACAATTTGCCTTCAGAAGCTACCAGATATGTAAATTGAGGATTACACCTTTGTGTAATTTAAAGAATCTATTTTCCAGGAACATAGTGCCATTTTATAGTACAATCAAATAATTATGTTGTGTTCTGCAAAACTGCTGAAACACCAAGTGCCTTTAAATCTAGACTAAAAACCCACCTGTGTAGAGACGCCTTTTAAGCATAATCAATTAAGAATTTAATATAGCACTTGATTAAATGTAATGTTTCGATTGTTGATTCTGTGTCGCATGACTTTGTGTTTTATGTGTTTTTGTGATGTAAAGCACTTTGAAATGGCTTGTTGCTGAAATGTGCTATACAAATACAATTTGATTAATTGATAAAAATGCTGCGTATATCAAACATGACTAAAGAGAAATTTGACTTTATAATTTATTGTCTTGAAGTTGGGACTCTGTCTCTTCAAGAAACTCCTACTTGTTCCAAAACTCTGCCTTCATCTCAACAGTGATCCTCCATTATTCCCTCTAGACTATGAAATAGTTCGCATGATGAGCTCAGTAGACGCACAGGAGCAAAGTCTGAAGGAGCAAAGGCATCATGAAGACCAGAGTCCCTAAAGTGCATCATGCTGCCAGCACCATGACGCAGCTAAAAACATGGATGGAGCTAAAAACAGGGCAATCCTGAAAGAAAATATTTTGAGACGCAGGTGGAGATTCACCTTCCGGGAAGGCAACGACCCCAAACATACAGCTAGAGATAAAATTCACCAATTTAAATCATATATTTGTGTGTACAGAGTGGCACAGTTAAAGTCAATTATACAAAGCTATTCAGGCTACCTGATATGATGTGACGGGCTTGTGGAAGCTCTTCAGTGCATTGATAGCCTTGGAGTAACCCAGTGCTCTCCACTTGTCTCCTTGGTGTGTGTAGGCCTTGGCCAACACTTCCAGCTTGTCTGTGATGTGTTTGTTGAAGTTGTTACTTTTGCACTGAGAAGACTGAGCACAGACCCACTTTCCTGAAACAGGTTTCTGAACTTCAGTAGCAGAGGCGGCTACATGTGGGTTGGAGTTTGTGCTGGAGCTGGGAGTCTCCTCTTTAGGATGCCGTCCGGTGATGAGGGCTTCCAGGTCGCTCTGAGAGACGCCATCTTCTTCTCTGTTAGCTTCTTCTTTGGCCTTTGAGATTGTCTGGAAGCAGAAGCAACATAAAATGTGAATGATGATGCAACATGAATTGCCTTCTTCAGTTCAGAGTCTAAGCATAGTTGTTGACAGAAGTAAATATGTAGCTGATACATGGAAACTTACTATGTCTAGAGTCTCCTCCGGCTTGGTAAAATGACTTTCTGGCTCTGTGGTTGTTTCAGCAGGATGTTCAGTATTTTCTGATTGTTTGTCTTCTGTACTTTCATGCTTCGATTCCGAGTCTCTTTGTGAAATCACATGAAAAATGTTGTTAGACTGATAATTGAGTTGCTTTTCTCTTAAATGAATTGTCAAAAGAATGTGTAAAAGGGCAATATGGGCTTAGAACTCTGTCACAGTACTCTGTGGTATTATTGTGATAATGTTAAAAATGACAAAAAAAAACTGTTACTTCTTTTTTTAGAAAACTTTATGGCTGTGCATGGCACAGTATTCATAGCAGCACAAACAAAAATATTGTTCTTAAATAAACATTACCACTTGAATTAGGCTAATTCAGGACGCCACTTACCTAAAGAACTGTGATTTAAACTGAACATAGGAAGTGCATTTAATCAAACGTCTAATATGCTGATATTTATTGACACTCTCGAGGAACAAACAAGAAATTTTTCATGACCAATGATAAAATACATGATAGATGCCCACCCCTAATGTGTAAGTGATCATGTGAAAACTGATAAAATATGACAGAAATAAAAGTGGCAATAGTTTCAAATCATTATTGAAACTAAGTTCTAGAATACAGAATAATTAGATGACAAACCTTTTGGGTAACAGAAGGCTGTAGTTTTCCTCATCCAGGACTTTCTTCTCACTAATACACAAGCTTAACCACGTGCATTTCACCAGATGAACATCAGATGGCAGACGATCCACCTTCATCAGGCGCAGAGCCCTGTCACTGTCCATGGTGTCATCAACAACAATATGAGTGACGGAGGGGGACAACGAACTCTGGATTTGTCCTCCATTCTGCTGGATTTGCCTGTGGAAGATCTGGCATCTGGCGTTTCCAATTCCAGCAGGTAGAAGGTACACTGTGACGCCATTAAAGAAATCTCCTGAAGCAGGAAAGCAAAAAAAAAAAAGCAATAGCAGCATGCTTATCAGATTCTGAAGGGTAGTGAGGATTTGTTTCTAGTGATTTGCTTTGTACACCACCCATAAATATTCATATCCCTTGAACTTTTTCCTATTTTATGAGATGACAATAGGCAATGTATTTTTATTTTACAAACTTCTATGTTATAGATCAAAACAAAGTATTGCATAATTTTGAAGTGAAGGGAAACTGTGAAATATATAGGAGGAAACCTATTTTCCATCTGCTTTGCAGTAATAATGCCCTACTTTCTTGGTCTATCACAAAATCCCACTATTAAACATGGAAGTTGGTGGTTGCAACTTGGGAAAGAATTTGTAGAAAAGGGGCCTAAACATCATTACCCAACACTCTACCGATGATACTTTTCAAACTGCCTGTGTCAGACTACAGCTCACAAAGGCAAAAATAGCAACCTGTGACATCATGTTCCTCTGTTTTCTTCTTGAGGGGAGGGACGTCCTTCCCCTGCAACACTTTAGCCCGTTTAACTTTGGGGAAGGCTTTCACGATCCCATGTCGAGGCTCCATCCTGGTTGTTGGAAAGAGGAGCCACCGCCCTGTTGCATAAAGCAGTTTAAAACAATGCAGTATGAAGCTCAGCAGCATACACTATTTATCATATAGATTACCAGAAGAAGTGCTTCATGTGAATCATCTGTAATTATATAAAAAAGCCTGGATTTACTGTCACCAAAGACAAAAAAATAAAGATTGCTTCAAATCCCTGCACGTTATCTCGACATAGGATAGCTCTATAAAATTAAAACTGTGTGATTTTGCATTCTAAATAAAATTGATTATTACTTTTGAGCATATGTAAATACAAAGTGTGTATATTATTTAACAAAGTCCATAGATTAGCTGGAATGCTAAATGACATAAAATCGGTCTTTAGTGTAATATTTAACCTTTTTCTTAAAGATGGAATAGAGCTTCAAGATATAGGGATCTGTAACATGGAATAGCACTTGAGTAAACAGTTTGTGGGATTACATCAACTCTTGCAGCAGAACTATACATACCTCCTACAGCCCCATTTAAAGTTTTTACTGTGATACTTAATGTGGACTTCACATCACTAACATTTCCAAAAGGTTAACAAAATTACATCTTCGCTAGTCTAAGACCAGTTTACCCACTAGTTTTTGCTGCTTAGATCAAATGCCACTACCTGTGTTGTGCTAGTAGCAAGCTAGCTGTAATTTAAGTTGAAGTTAAACATATGTGTGTTTAATAAATCCGTTTCGATTTCGAGCCCAGGTTTGACAACATAAAGAAAACCGCTTAGCTTAAAAGTGAAATCTCAAACTTAAAATCTCAGCTCTTACCCCAGTTCTACTCTGACCATAAACACGGCAACGATGACAGAGGAAGTAAAACATGCAATTTAAATGTTTCACTTCCGGGTGGGATGCAACCGTTACGTTAAGCCCATACTGTGTCTCTGGTTCATTTTAAGAATTTATATTGTAAATAATTACATTGTGTACCTTTATTTGTTTGTCTACTTGTTTATTGAATTAATTATTCGTAACCACACTGTGTAAAACGAGAGTTGGCTTTATTGGTGTACGTCATCAGGTTGCTGGGGTTACATGTTGAATACGGAAGTGGCCCTCATGGAAACATGGCCGTACAAAACTGGATCGATGTCCTGAAATCTTCGCAGAAAACGGCCTTGATACAGGACGGTAAGCATTGCATAACATATTATCACCAGAATTTCTTTTATCTCGTAGACGCTATGAGTTAATTTCTGTAGTGTAAGCTGGTAGCTACCTGTGTAGTTCGTGTTACTAGGCAACGAGCCCGTTTTACTACTGAGCGGAACCGCACGTACTTGATAATAAAGTATGAGGTTTTACATGCAAATAGTAAATGATACACACAAACTAGTATATGTTTGTTATCAGTGTAAATTAACCAGCGGCACCTCAAAATGAATTATCTCAGTGCCACTTTTGCTTATCTCGTTTGATATCCGTTATTAGTCAGACAACAGTGTACTAAGACATATTGTTGAAATGGAAAATTTTCAGAGTTAATAAAAGTAAAAAAAAAAATTGAAAAAAGAAAACAAAGACCTTTTTTAAAAAAAAAAATAAAAAATCACAATCACAATCTGGCCACAAGAGTGCAGTATAGAGTTGTGTTGAAGACGCTACATACCTTCACTGGACAGGTAAACCCAAAATTATTAATGCATCTGACAGATTTAGTTTTAACTATTTTCATTCAACCAAGAAGTTTTTTTTGGTAGGAAATCAGACAGGTATCTAATACAACTAAGAAAAATGGTTAATGAAAAGCAAAATGAAAAAAAAAAAAAACCATATCCAACAACCCATCCATCTCTTCAATAGCTTTTGGTACATTTTCACTGGAAATTTAACAGCAATTTCGTTTTATTGAAAATTTCCAGCCCTTTAAGATTGGTAAGCCTCTGTCCCATCACCCTAATATTTATTTTTTTCCCCACAGATTCTCTATCAGATTCAATTTTTGCTTAGTCACTCCAAAACTTAGAATTGTAATTTACATTACTTTCAATCTTAAGAATCATGTTGGTAAAATTGAGATATTACATTTAACCTAAATCTGCCAGTAATGTGAATAATTTTGGGCTTCTCTGTATTGGTATTTTTAGAATAAACCCAGATTTTTAATTCTTTGATCATAAATAGCAATCCGTTGATCTAGAATTGGTATTTGATAAAATAGCAATTTTTTTAATTTTTGTGTACATTGGAATTGTTAATTTGTTTCTTTGTTTGACCTTCAGGGAAAAGGAAGATCCATTACCTCTTCTCAGATGGAAAAGAAATGGCTGAAGAGTACGACTTGAAAACAGATGAACTCATCTGTAAGCAGCGGATTTTCTGCAGATTAGTAACGCATGGTGTCTGTAATATTTCATTGTGTTTTACTAAAACACTGCGTGTTACAGCTAGAAAGTGGCGGCAGAAAAGCACGCTGGGAGTTCAGGGTGTTTGGCAGGTAGAAGTCGGGGAGCCAGTAAACGTACCTGCAGCTGTCAACTCTGATGTCATTAAAGAAAACTGCTCTAATGTAGGTTTATATTATTCATGTATCCAATACATTTAAAGCATTAGTTCTTTAAAATTAATGCGTTTTTTTTTTATTCTACTTTGTCTCTTTAGCCAGTGTTTATGCGCAAAGACACAAAGACCAGCTTTCAGTGGCGAATCCGTAACCTTCCCTATGCCAAGGATGTCTTCAGTGTTTCCATGGAGCCCGCTGAGAGATGCATCATCATAAAGACCACAAATAAAAAGTACATTTGCTCAAAACCAATGGCATTTTCCTGCGCACCTTCTTGTTCTTGTAAAGTATGCTTACTGGATTCAGTTCTTATGTCTTAAATATAGATGGCACTGTTTACAATACATTCATTAGTTCTACGGCTACATTATGCCATCTTCTTCATGTCTTCCCAGGTATTACAAGAAGTTCAGTGTTCCTGATCTGGATCGAGGCCAGCTGCCGCTTGATGGCTCTGCACTCAGTTACACACATGCCAACAACACTTTAATAGTCAGTGTAAGTTGCACACACTCTAATGATTATTTTATCTTTTTTTTCTCTAATGTTGACCATTTTAACAATTAAAAAAAAAAGATGACTTAATGCTGAATGCTAGATCTGTTTTGATCTGGAAACCTCCATCATAGGTCTGTCCAAAAAATAATAATATTTTACCAGTACTAAAAAACAAATTTTTCATTGTGTCTCCTTCTGTTCCTTTTACAATTTAAAAATTGCATTCTTATCTAAAAAAAAAAAAAAAAACGTTATATATATATATATATACACACCAAAGTAATTCTAGGTTGACTGTTTCCTTTCTTCTCTTTTGTCCAGTACCAGAAACCCAAAGAGATTTTAACCCTGGAGCAGGAGATGCTGAAGGAAGTGAAGAAACTGAAGGGGACTGGTGAAGGGGACGTCGACTGCACAACCCAGTGAATTCTGAGTATGATGAAAAGAAAATGATAGAGGGCTGCATTTCAGGCAGCGCCTCAGATTGTCACATCCCTCCTCACTTGCAAGCTTGTTTTTAAGCTTTTTGTTTGGATCCTCAGTGCCTTGTCTCTGGGCTAGTGCTTTCAGTTTTGATGGTTAATTATTCAATCTGATGTAGACAGTATTAATAAAAACAAAAACAACACACACCCATGCATTTCTAAAACCTCGATTTAAGAATTTTGCAAGTTTATTTATTTTCTTAGTTCCCTACAGATGTATTTATTGTTTTACTGCACTTCATTTGAAGGTGTTTTCTTTTTTCCGGTGGGGGGTGGTAGGAGGGTCACATAAGCTACCACTCTGCTTTCACTGATGTCCTTGTAAAACACTCCGGACACACAATGCTTTATGCTTGTTCGTTCAGAGGTCACGGTTACGACGACGTCTCATTTGTGTTAAATGAATTCCCTCATGTTGTTTGCATGCTGTTGGCCACCCTGAAAGCCATGACACAAGCTTGTTTCACCGTTTCCTGCTGCAACACACGTCAGTTGAAATGCTGCGAAAACTGTAAACGGATTCAACTTTAGGAATAAATTCAAATCGGTGAAATTATATTTCCAGTTGCCTTGCACTGCCCTTTCGATAAAATAAATATAAAATTAAAGTTTTTATCTCTTTCTTTCTTTTTTTTGAAAAAAAAAGTACAATAGAAAAAAAAAATTACAAATTGGTATTTTTCCCCACTGCATATTAAAGAAATACAGTCAGTTCCACTGAAGATGCTTAAACAATGGATATAAAAAAAAAAAGCAGTAGTGCTGTTTAAATGGGACAATGGCACTTAAATATAGATTGTTTCAACCTTGTGATTCCTTGCATTTTTCACCGCTTGTCCAAACCCAGAAAGCAAGTGCAAAAAACAGAGACAAAACCACAGGTCCTCTCTCACCATTGTGCTTTGTCTTCTTCCAGATGGAAAGGACAAGAAAACATTTAAACCAGCCAGTCCTGTTGTTTTGGGAATTCTGTTGGGAGACCTTTTTTTTTTTTTCTTTGTCAAACCCCGAAGTGACAAAACAGCATTTGATCACATTTCATCAGGGGATGGTCCAGCTTTTTTTAAAAGAAAATATTGAGTTGAAATAAATAGCCTGCCACACAGAATACCACTTAAATAGGTTATAGTTTGTGGTTGTAAGTAGACAGAAAGTGGAAAAAGTCCATGGTCCTGCGGCAGGAGGCACAAACTTAACAAATTTGACATCCAGCTCATGCTTGGTGAGAGAAGCCCAACTCCTCTGTTTAGGGTCTTCCTCTCCCCTGTCATTTGGCCTTTGACGGTCATGCTCAACTGCTTCTGGGAAGAGGGTTTCTTTCTTGCCTCCCTTTCATTCCCGAATGCCTCTTCCCAGCCATTCCCCCTCTTTCAGTTGATGCCACATTTTGCCACACAGGCCCTGGTGCTTCCCCCTCACCCCCAGCTTCCTCTCCGCCCCCCGCTCCCCTGTGTGACTGGCTTCTTTTTGATAACTGACCCCTCCTCGTGTTATTATTCGAACCCACTATTGTATAACATGCCCTTTTATATGAGGTCCCACAAAGGGCCCATTTGATCAGAGGGTTACGGTGTGCGATCGTGAGAAATGCAACTACATGGTGGTAACCTTTGTTTGAGCCAAAATGGTGGGCTGACCTCATCGCTTTTAATGCATAGCTCAAACCATTCAGGCCCAAGTCTCACTTGCTGAGCACATTGAATTCAGTAGCCTGTCACAGATATTGCCCCTCAGTTATCTAGGTTTTCAGCTTGAAGAAGACGAAGGAAAAAAAAAACAAAAAAACTTTTTTTCCTTTTTTGGGGGCGTGGAAGGGGCTGGTTGGTATGCTAGCTTCTAGTTTAGAAAACAACCACAAGAGAGCACACAAGCAGCTTACGAAACTCTTTAGTGGTTTTAATATACACTCTACAATAAATATATCCATCATTTGATGTAATTTACATTTTTACAGTAAAAATATATCCATATATGTAGAAAAACAAAACAGGTTACATAATTCTCCAAGAGAACACGTCGACTGAGAGATGCTGTAACCACAGATAGCTGCCACGTCTAGCTTCACTTTTTAACATTCTTTTTAACACTGAGCTGGCTAATGTCTAACTCATCATGAGATTTCTTTTTCTTTTTTCTGTTTATTTTTTTTTTTTTTTAGCTCTCCAGAACATAAAATGCCCTGATTTAATAGCCAGAGATAGGGGGAAATCTTGCTACAGTCTGTAAATAACTAGCAGATTAGATAGTTTACATAAAACCCAGTAACCAAGAAGTACGTAAGAAGTCCAGAAATGAGGCAAATAAAAAAAAAAAATAAGTGTGTGGGCTCTTGAGTTCACACTATGTTTCTCTTGAAGTGGTTCTTCTGTGTTGTTCCTCTTCAGTGTTTTCGGTCCTCAGCGTCCCCCAGAGCGCTGGTGATGGGAATGTTTAGTCCGCCTGCTGAGAGGCTGCACGGGGACGGGCAGAGGGAGGACGTCGAACGGCCTCCTGTCGCTCAGCAAGTGGCCCCTCGGAAGACGCTTCATGAAGTGGGCTTCCCTCTGGTGCTGCTTGGTCTTCGAGGCCTTCCTCGGGCGGCCCTTGCGCGTGAAGGCCATGTACCAGCCCTCGTACTTGGCGTTCTGCAGGGCTGTGTAGTTGTTTTCCAGGACGATCTCGGTGAAGATGCAGTCCTTGCCTCGTCCTTTTCGCTGGGGAAGAAAAAAGCGGAGAGGTTGAGCTTTTTAGGGAGATCTGAAACGTCATGTTTTACTTCCACACGCTTTCGCTGGCAGGTTTTATATGCGTCCCAACGACGTGTAGGAGCCACAGTAAAAGAAAAGCATTCAACATGTTGCTTCATTAAGACCAAGCCACCTTGCCAATCAGCTTCCCTCTCTTGTTCATGCATATGTAGTATCCCGTCTTCACCCCTTTGATCCGAACACGACTCCCAAAGGAATCTGTCTCCACTTCCAGCTTAGCTGCACAGACAAAAACAAGATGACAAGATGAGCATGATACAAATGAAGCAGATTGTTAAATGATGCTGCTCAGCCCAAGTTGTTAAAACGACATGAATCCCCTCTTTATATCTCATGATCCAGCAGCCCGCCTTTAACAAGCAGCATCAAGGGCTTCCAAAACAGCATCAAATGACAGTGATTTCACATGGCCTGGCTGATGCCGAGGGCCCGTCAGGCTCTGTGCTCTGTGGGCCAGCTCAGACGGGGATAAAGGACAGTGAGAAATACTGTGGTCAGAGGGACACAACCACAAGCGCGGTGCAGCGGTCTGGGTTTATGGGAGCGACTCCCACCCGGAGGGTGCAGCCGAAACGAGCATGGCTGACCTCTCTCTGTGAGCCTGAAGAAGGCTTAAAAAGTACACGAAGGAGAGAAGTGAAGATAAAGATGCGAACTTTAACCAGTGCTTATAAATTGAGTCATGCATTGACTTGCAAGGCAATGAAAATTACCCATAAAGTTGAGGTGGGTAGGAGAGAGCAGGCGGGAGGATGAAGGTGGGCAGATGGGTGGAAACAGGGCCAGGCCAGGGTTTCTGTTAGACTGTGTGGAATTTAATAATGGACCAACCTGCTGTTAAAATCATGCCTAAACTTGCATAATTTTTTGTACCATTTTCAAATATATTTTTTTTTTCTCTGAACTAATTGAGCTGGCAGTCAACACTTTGATCCAGACTGAAAAAAAAGTAGTCAAAAAGGAGGGGTCAAGTTTAATTGATCTGGTCTTATTGATGAATTGCAGAGTAAGACTCGTTGTTTAACAAGTACAGCATGCAGGAAACCTGACCTCAGATCAGACACAAGCTTTAAAAATAATTCAGTTACATTAGCAGTGTCACATTTTTTTTTTTTTTACAAAAAGGCTCCCATATGCAGTGCTGTCAAATGAAAGACAAATTATTAATAAACTATTAATGAGCATTAATGATACATTAGTTATTTTTTTTTAGTGGGAGAAAATGTCTAATATTGAGACATCAAATGCTGAGATGTTCTTTAATTGTACTTTGCTGTTACTTTTCAGCTTTTCGTGATCGATAATCTCTCTATTAAACAAGTCTGAGTAGGTTGTTTATAAACACATCAAACTAGCAGATTGGAAAAAAAAAAACATTTTAAAAATGTGTGAAATGGTGAAGCAAAGTAATAATTAATTAACTGTTTATGACTGTAATATTAACACACTGGACTAGGAAAAATAGCCTTATAGCATTTATAAAAGTCTAGCAGTAATAGAAGTTAAGACAACGTGTTTTAGGCTTTGCAATAAAGAAAAAATACAGTTGTGTATCGTACATTGGAGAGTCCAGTTAAATACTCCGCTTTGGGCAACATTTGTCTCCTCTCTGGCATAAACCATTAAGAGCTAATGTGCTCTTAATGGTTTATGAGCTGTATTCATCATAATTAACAATTTGTTCTGTAATTATTTGTTAACCATCTTAGGTGTGTCCTATTGTATTACAGTATCATAAAACGTTGTTCTAAAGTAATAAAGAAAATTGCAACTCTGAAAATATGCTCTTAACAGGAATAAAGGAAACATTTCAATCAATAGGGATTTCAAACTGGGAAAGAAAACTTTTGGGTTTTCAGCAGCTGGTGTTTTTGCATATATTTACTCTTACACTGTGCAAAAAACAGGGTGTCGACTACTGCTACTTGATTAGAGAATTTGTTCACCCATAACAATTTTTTTTCCTCTTGTGCTTATGCTGCCCCCAGGATTGTACCACCCTGAGCAGTGAGCCATATCACACACAACATGAAAAATGATTGTTTGATCTTTGTATTTAAGCTGCATTGCTGATTTCTTGGCCACGTCTATCTTGCAAAGAGATCTCCATCGGACACATCTTGGTAAATACAGAAATTAATGAACGAATGTGTAAATGAAAGGATTAAATGTCTGCAGGGTGAAACTAATGAGTTGTTTCTTCTACTGCTAAAGCCGCTAAGTGAGAAAAAACACCAAACACAAAGAATGTTTATAGTTTTAAATCATCTCTAAAATAAAATGTGTCATATTAGAAAATGAAAAGATTCTTCTTTAATCCACAAATCTAAAATTATTGGGACAATTTTATGTAAAGCAAATTAATTATAACTATGGCTACAGTCAATTGTTTGACATTCATAATGAGTAATGTGAACATTCTGAAGCTCTTGGAGGCCCCCTGTTGGCCTGGGGGCAAAAAGCAGGAGCTTAGTTTGCTTATATCTCAGACCTGCTCTACATACCAAAAAAGAAAAACACAGCTGACTTCAAGAACAAATCTTCATTTAAGGATTAACACAGTTTGTCCATAAACAGAGGACTTTCATTCATTTATTGCAACTCTTAATTTGGGCACTATCAGTTCCTGTTTAATAACTGACTGTCAAAAAAAAAAAATAAATAAGTTTAAACATTTTTATTGTTTGAAAAGATGTCTCGCGTTATGTTTACTTTGATGTATATTAATTAAAGATGCATTTTTTTAAAACAAATATTACCGGAGAGAATATCCACCTTAATTTTTCTGCCAAAAAAAAAAACAAACAACACATATCACTGTGTTATTAATGAGGATTTATCAGTACAAAGTTTATGTTACAATACACCCCTGTCTTCTGACTGGTCATCATTATATAGTGTTTCTTCCTACCGTGCACCGCGCCGTCGTCCCCGTTAGCATTGACCCGCTTGTTGGCCAGAACCTGGACGTGCTTCCCACTGGTTCGGCTGTACAGCTGGTAGGTTCGGGTCAGTCTGCGGCTCATGCGGTCCGACAGCCGGCTCTGTTCGGTGACGTGCTGCTTGAAATTAGGAGGCGACTGCACAGTGTCCTACCGAGAAAATATGAAACATATGTCATATCACAGAATTATTATTATGTATTTATTTTATCCCGATAGCTGCATCACTCTGCCGTCTGACATTGATTTATGGGTGGCCTGTTTTGGAGATGCGTTCACTCTGATAGGCTGTTTTTTTTTTTTTTTTTTTTTTTTTTTTTTTTTTTTTTTTTACCACCGATGATCTTTCACCTTTTCATGACTTCTTATTTTTCCCTCCCTCCTTGTGCTCTTTTCTTTTTTCTCCCTCATCATTTCAACCGTCCTGCAGCCACATGTGTTTTAACAATTACCTTTTAGGCTGCAGCTTAACATTTTTCAAGATGTTTGAATAGTTGCCAACAGCCATAGCGCTCATAATAAAATGTTTTCATTGTTACTGCAGCCTGTTGAAGGGAGTTGCTACTTGCCGTTAAGTCATTGGCCAGGTATCTTTTTAAGTTTTACTCAAATTAATAACAACTTTATACAGCATGATTGTTTTATTATTATTATTATTATTATTATTATTATTATTATTATTATTATTATTATTGAACTGGAAGTGGGAGTTACCTGTGCGTAAAAGCAAAGCGCCGCGAACTGGAGAAACCTGCGGCATACACAGCAAATAAAAAATAAATAAATAAATAAATAAAATAACTGTCTTTGCACAGAAAATAAGAAAAGTCAAACTAAAGCATGTTAGAATCTGCTAGCGGCTCCAACACTTACAGATAACCTAACCTCGATGTTCTCAGCCTCATCCTGTAATAGTTCAAATATTGCTTCATGAATACTTCGCTGATTCGGCGTTGGATGCCCTCAGAAATACCATTCCTGTAGATGGGTGCCTGCGGTTTAGTTTGAATTAACCTCCTTGTTGCGCACCTAAAGCCAAACCCATGACAATTAAGAGATCCAGAACTGTCAGGAGTTCCGACGCAGGTCCTCTCCGCAGTCAGGAGGGAACGTCTGGAAGATTTAAAAGGCGCTGCGACGCTAATCCAAAAAGTGAAGTCCTGTGAAGAGCGTCGCTGTCACCCCAGCTCCTCCATCAAATCCTCTTTGACTCATTCAGTTGTTCAAACAATGGCGTTTTTGAAAGTAGAAATTAATCCCTCTTTATCGCTCTCGAAGGCTGACGAGCGATAGTTTTACGAGCGGATTAACGCGCGTCATGGAAGAGATGCTTTTTTCCCCCTGAAGAGTGCGGTCATTTGTGAGGAAAGATGATGCGCGCATCTCCTTAAAAAGTGGCAAACAAAGTTGCCTCCGCTGTCAATCTATACGTGCGGATTGTAAAGTCCCTGCGTCCCCAGTCTTCCACCCACACGCGTGTTCCTTCTTTCTTTCTTTCTTTTTTTTTTTTTTTTTTTTTTTGCGGTCGCCTCCAGTCCACATACAGCATCTGTCTCACTCTACATTTAAATACTTTAACTTGCGGGAAAGTCAATATCCTCGGCGAGAGCAGGCGGAGCGTTCAGACTGGAGCCAAGATGAAACTGAATCCTTGTTAGGACTGCAACGATCTGCGTGCGAATCCTTCAACAATTCATACGGAGGGACTCGTTCATCTGTACAGGTGCATCTCAGTAAAATTGGAATGTAATCGAAAAGTGAATTCATTTCAGTTAGAGTCAATTTTAGAAAAAGTGAAACTCATATTTGGACTTGATTCAAGCAGATTTATGTGTTTCAAGTTATTGTCAATTAAAAAAAAACAAACAAAAAAAAACAGATGTCCATGTATTGTACAGTACATCCACTTACTGTACATGTACAGTACATTTACTGTACATGTACAGTAAGTGGAGCTCTTTTTGGTGGAATTACTGCCTTAATGCAAAGTAACATTGTAGCATTGTTGGGCCATTGGTGGCCATTCAAGCACAGTGATAGCACCGTCATCAAAGCAGGTGTTAGTACTTTTGGCAGTGTGAGCAGGTCCTGCAGGAAAATAAATTTAGCGTCTCCATAAAGCTGGTCAGAAGAGGAAAGCTTGACGTGTTTCCTGGTAGCCGACTGCTCTGCCTTCACCTGATGAAACACCGTGAGCCAAAACCAGCCGACGACATGGCTGCTCAAGTCATCTGCTGGCTTTGGAAGCTTCCCACTGGACCTCGAACGACCTGGATTTTGTGCCTCTCCACTATTTTTCCTTTACACTCTCAACCCTCGATTTAGAAATAAAATGCGACCGCTTTAGACTGCTGAGTCCAGTTCTTTTTCTCTTTAAGACGCTTCTGAGTTTATCTTGGGTTCATTAGTGGCTGACCACGAGGCCAATTATAGCTCATGTTATTTTTGTTGCTCAAGTTCTTTTTCTACAACACTTTTTCCTTCCTCTCAACTTTCTATTAATATGCTTGGATGTCTACGAGCTGCCACGTCTTTAGCAATAACCTTTTATGGCTTATCTGCCTTGTGGAGGGTGCTGATGGCTGTCTGCTGGACAAGTCAACAGTCTTTCTTGTCATTGTGTTGGTCATATCTTTATCATGACATAGAAGGAATTTGGTTCTGTTACTTTTGTGTTGAATTCCTTTTCCCTTTGGTTTTATTTTGCATTTTAGTAGATCCACGTGTCTACTAACGCTCTGTTTAGGTATTGGTGTTGTTCCTTTGTTCATATTACGTCACCTGTCTTGGTAATGGCCGTTTTGAGCCCTCGGCACTTAATTGCTTAGTTCATGCTTCTCAATGGCTGCAAGACTTTCGTATTAATTCGACTCACCTGATGCTGGTCACATTAGTCAACCTCCTCAGAATAAACACTCCTCTGCTCCGTTTGCCATATCCCTTCTATTGCAATGCCGTTCTTTTCCCCAGTGTTGCTAGTTTACTACTCATCGGTTCCTTTTTGTGCCTATGGATAACCTTTGTGTTCTTAATTTCAACCACGAAATATTTCAAACATGGCCGTAGCATGACTTTTAATCTTTTTTTGCATAATGTTTTTTTACCTGAAAAGTGACAAAATGTGAACACCTGACTTGTATCACTCTGTGTGTAAGGAATCTACTGATTCCACAATTTTAAATAAATTATTGAAATACATGAAGTTTTCAGTGACATTCGTTCCTATCAGTGGAGGTGCACATGATAGACATGTAATGAATCTAAGACACTTTCTGCTGTTTCTGTGTTTAAAGGCAGGTTAGATAAAAAGAAAAAGAAAATATATATATATATATATATATATATAACCAGCCATTATTCCCAATGACATTAATCTCATTCAAGTCCAGAATCGCAGAACACTTTGTTTTCTATCAGCACATGGAAAATTTCCCTGGCATGTACTTAAGAAAATCTACAGTTACATTAAGTTATTCCCTTACTGCAGGTTAGAGGTTGTTTGAGGGGGGAGGTCCCTCAGGATAAGACCCCAACATACTTTTTTTCATCCTGCATATTTAATAATACTTATTCCATGTGAACACGTGAAGCACAATGGTTTTCACATAACATCTGAAGCCTTTTTTCACATGAATACTCATGCTCTCTCGCTCACAAACACCCCTCAATGACTGTTTTAGGCCTCGGGTTTGAGCCTGAAAACCTCGTCTGGGGCCTCAAGTGCTACTTTCACAGCATGGTTTCATACGATACATCATGCAGTTAAACTGTAATTATTCTTCGAGACAACAGAGGTGCAGGGTTTCCTTTAAGCGGACGATGACCGCTGCGTGTTTGCACAACAACGGCCGCTGTAAATAACTGCCTGTCGATGAGTAATTAATAAATTTTTTTTGTACATTGCACCTTACAAAGATGTAAATCACAAAGTTCTTTAAGGAAAAAGAGAATAAATATTGAAGTGTAATTTAGAAGGCAAAAAACAGTTCAATGATAAAAATAATAAAATAGAAATATAAAGTGATATTCAACTAAATTTCAAAGAAAAGTACCTTTGAATAAAGAGTGTATTCAAGACAGCGTAAAAACAAAGGAAAATCATTCAACAGTCGACGTGCTACAGTCTGGAGAGAGCGATCCCTTTGTGTTTTTATGCTTTGGACTATGATTAGAGTTTGGTTTGAAGACCTAAGGCCTCCAGTTGGAGTGTGTCTTTGTCTTTGACAGTTAAGTTAAATAGGAAGGTGCTTGACCTTGCATGCAGAGTCTTGAAAGTTAAAGTCAAGATTCTAACATTAATTGTAAAATGAACCGGTAAGCCAATGTAAAGACATTAAAACAGGAGTTAAAGAGTCTCGCTCCACAGTTCTGGATTAACTGCAGGCGGTCAAGGTTGTTTTTTGTTGATGTATGTGAAAGTGCAATAGTCTAGACAAGGAGAAATAAAAAGAATGAATGTTTTCACAACAAACTTATTTGTTTGGAAAGAATTTTTCGAATAGTGCAACCAATTCAGACTAATAATTTAGTAGCCTTTCTATTTCCAGCTTGATTCGCTATTTCTTCTGTGCTCTGTCTGGACTTTCTCCCATTGAAATGGATTTCTCCAGTAGAATTTCAACCGGGCCAATCAGCAAGCAGAAGTTGTGAACGATGGATGCTGTTTTACAATTGTAGTCTGCCTGTAGTTTTAGCAATGGCAGCGGAGGAAGTGAACAAAGCCGTTCAGTCTGTGTTGGCCACACTTCCAAATATTGAATTACCAATAACAGCCGCCTCATGTGGCTCGGCATTTCTTTCTGCGCAGAGGATGGTTGCTTACAGCACAGGCAATTTCTGGTAAGCTTTATAGTGTTCAATTGGTGCATTACATATGTCACAGCCAAACATTAGCCAATGGGTAAAATGTAAAACTTTAACAGAGTCCAAACCTCCATGAAGCAGTTGTTTCTCCGACCTTTAAAGCTTTGGACATGGAGCTGGTTTCCACCAGGCTAGTAATTTTGGGAAATCGACTGGTAAAAACATTAAAATTTCTTAAGTTTGACTAAATGGCAGAAGTCAAACGGCCAATGTGTTGCCTGAGTACATCTGTATATTCAGTACACCTGAATGTCATCTGCATAAAAGTGACATGAAATAATAATAACAAAATCTAAATTACAGTAATAAAGTGAGTCAAAAATAAAAATGATATGTACCACATATCTCATTTTGTCATACACTTTAAAAAAACACTTTTAGCTTAGACATTGAAATAGTCTCATGTCAACAATCTGGTCATTTTCTGTGCCCACTTATGTTTTTCTTCTGGGTCTTAAGGAGTAAAGAGGAATATTACTTGTAACACTCCCTTGAGGTCCACCCCTCAGATTTTTTTTCCTAAACAGACAAGTTATGTAACAAGTACAGAAAACGGATATTGGGAAAACACTTTTACTCTGACATCAGTGAAAAGCTAAATACAGTTACTGGTGCACAATTCAAAATCCAAGAAATTATTTGCTGAACACACAAAAAGGCATTATTTCTGCTGAATATCCAAGATGTGGTGACACCAAACATTTTTAGCAACATGAGTGTCACAATATACATATTTTCTTAATCGGGGCAAAAATATTACAGCAGAGATCTACAGATGCCAAGCCTTAAATGCGATTATTGTCCCTATGACTCCGATTTGTAAAGCTTTATAAACACAGGCTCTCACCCTCCATGTGTGAACATGATGGGAAACTGCTGCACGGAGAGGCAGTATAAGAGTAAATTACATTACATATATAATTATGAGAGTTTGTTCAACATCTTAGCTGTAAATCAGTCATTTTGGCCCATGCTGGAGACTTAAAGGGTGAAAATGGACTGGCTTATTAGTTCCAGCGGGACACTGCAACAAGTGAATTCGCCATATGGAACAGTTCAGCACTTTGTTTTAATCCTGTTTGAAGCAACAATTAAAATATCTTGAAATAAATTCCACGTGAATGCCATTAAACTTCAAAAGCGCATGCCTTTCTGACTAAAACCAAATTATGCAAAAAAATTAGTCAAAAGAAACCTGGAAGCTTTAGATTAATCATCTCTTCAGAAACTGCTATTGCAGTTTCATATGAAATGATTCAGACAGAATTTTCTGTTTTAGGGTTAGACCAACTGAGACTTGAGATAATATGACATTTATTGTTTTCTTAGCTGCATATTAAGTCAGACTATTTTATATGCCAGTGTAGGCTGCACAAATTCTGCCTAACAATTAGCAGGTGTGTATTTTTTAATGAATGAAAACTCCTGGTGCCTTTTGTTGACTTAAATCTCCGTCATTTCTCAGAACATCTTTAAAAGTACTCATAAATATTTTGATAACTATTGTTATTCCAATTCCCAGACTTTTAATTCGCTGCCAGGAACCCACACATTTAGGTCAAGTGTAAAGAAAATCCTCAACAGATTTTAAAATTCAGACGGTCATGATGATGTGATGTAGAGTTCAGACAGTGAATCTACAGTGAATCTACATCATAATTGGAATAAGGCTGACTCTCAATCGGCCATCTTTGCCCTAACATGCTCTCATTGGTAAACCAAACACCCAATCTTTTTTGACCTGTCAACTCCAAAACTAAGCTATGACAGGTCTTAAAAACAGCTGCGCTCTTCTGTGTGGAGCTTATTTCTATGGAAAGATTCAAAGTTAGGGATTGTGAATGTCAGCGAGGTGTTTAGAAATTAAATCAGCTATGAAGTTTGTAGAAGCTTCGAGAAAGGAAACTGTATTATCTGCAGAGGCATGTCGTCGTTTAGTCAGTCTGGCACCAACAGGCTCGATCTTTCATGGAACATGCAGGACTTAGAAATGTTGGCATTTAGGAATCTCGAGACTGCAGAGCTGTGCGACACCTACTGCTCTCTCTCCAGCATAAACATTGTGCCACAACGATAACCCTAAATAACCCTATAATTGATAATTAATTATTGTTTATAGTAGAGCTTTCTGGATGAAAAACTGATTAATTTAAAATTTTTTACATCTCTGAAGCGTTTTTCGCCAAAGTTCTGAGAAGATATGTTCAAATATGTGATTATATGGTGCACTTCTGGGTTTTGAGGAGTGAAAATCAGTTTCTTGCAAAAGAGTAAATAACAAATATTGGAATTTTTTGTTGGTTTTTATTTTCCTACATCTAATAACCTGTTGATTTTGTTTTTACTTTAGTAGAGATAGCTCTCTACGTCTGTCTTTCTTTTGAGTCAGTCACTGATTTGTTTCACAGTTTTGTGTATACAATTAAATTTGTAAATTACTTCAAAAATACTATATATGTAAATATATTTTAAATGTTAATAACTGTACACAAATTGAAATCAGATTTGACTAAATTTAGTATCGTTAGAGATTTACAAAATTGAGGACTGGCCAAACCATTTCCAATCAGTCCATTTCCAGTTTAGATTGTCTTGAATTAGTCATTTAGCTGAAAAGAAGGCAGGAACACCTCTCACCCGGAACGTGGCTGGAGATAGGCACCAGCATCCCTCCCGACCCCACTAAGGGACCAGGGTGTAATGAAAATGGATGGATGGATGGATGGATGGATGGATGGATGGATGGATGGATGGATGGATGGATGGATGGCGGGAACAGCTTTAGATCAAATACTTAATCATCCTGGGAACAAAGAAACAACTTTATTGGAATAGTTATAAATATGCTGCCTAAATACTAAATGAGAAAAGATCTAATAGACTGGATAAAACAGACTCCGTTTCATACACTTTTTTTCTTTCTTTTTTTTTTTTTACATGTGGATGATTGTAAGCTGTCATTTTGAGATTCAAAATCCATGCACTCAGTTGTTGACTCTATTTAATTTAGCTATGTACCATAATCAGGTGACAAAAGCAGAAACTGATGAAGTTGTTTTTATTTTCTGTGCCCTTCTTATTTTACAAAGGGATTAAAAGTGCAGTAAAGTGGATTTGTTTGGAGAGCACTTAAATGACCTTTCATAAACTTTTCTTCACTTTATTCTACTGTACCTTAGTGAGATCCTGTTAATCAGCACTGGCTTGACGCTAACAGGCTCTGACCCACATTAACACCTCAGTTTTTAAAACCAGCCTGGAAACATTTGGTCCTGCTCTGCACGCCCCATGCAAATCCTCTGTTCAGCAGTCATCGACAACAGCCACTCATAATTTAGAAAAGCTTCAGTCTCTGCAAACGCAAGAGTGGCCTGTCAGGAAAGTTTAGTTAAAATTCTCCAGACTGAACATGAAAGGTTGCTGCTGAAACCTGATCAAAAGCTATCATTTTTCCCTCCTCTTTGCTTTGTTACATACCTAACTGTCGGCTGCCTGGATCCTCCAGCGAGAAGCTTTTTGGCCGCCTCAAGAGAAGAGTTGAAACAGGACCAAGCTTTGCCCCAGATTTTTTTTTCTCGTTTTTTTATTAGCCTCCCAATTTATCTCATTTGAATCCTAATTTGTTCATAAAGTCTTACATATGACTATCATTGAACACAAAAAGTCCCAGAGAAGACCACAGCTATTAGTTTCCCAGGTCAATGGAAATGGTGGATAAAAGTAAAAGAAAAAATAAGCAAATAGTAAGTATGGGTGTGTCAGGCTGGGAGGAAAAAGTGTGATGGTGTAATTCACTCAGTGTCCTCTGCTAGTCCTTCTCTTTGCCCAAACCTCAGTGGCTTTTGAGAAGAAAATCTCTCCAACCACCTGTTGTAATTATGCGCTGCTGCTTTGTTGCAACAACTTGAACCACATAATGGGCCTCAAACCACATCACCTCGACAGCAATTTACCTTGAGCTGGCCCGGGAGTGTGCTGGCTCACACCCAGAGCGACACAGAAAGACACAGTTTGTTTCTAGCGCAGGAGGAAGTGGAAGACGGCTGCACCGATGAGCCTGAAACATTTCAGGTCTTTGATATAATGTTCACCCAATTTTAAAACTTTGCCTCACTGTCATATCTTACAGACAAACAGACTCAATTTTTAGTCCAGTACATTTTCATAGCTGGGTTGGGAGTTGTAAGTAGTTGTCAATATTTTATGACCTACATTTAACATTTTCATTTTAGGAGAACAGTTGAGGATTGCAAAATTGTTAATCTCATTTTATTTGCTCATCTTCCTTGCCTAAAAGTAACTTATCGCTACAGCATGTAAATTTGAACCCTTTAAATATCTGTAAACATTAGACAGTTATAAAAAGTAAGTTCCAATCTTTTAAAAAAATGTTGTAACCATGGCATTCACAGTGATGCAGAAGTAAGCATTGCCATCTTGGATTAGGTTTGGAATCCCTGCCAGGGGTGTTGGACAAGGAGTTTGCATCTTCTTCCCAAAAATGTGTGTTCTCTCTGGGGAATCTGGCTTTCTCCATAGTACACCAGAATGACTCTAAGGGTATCTGTTGTCTCTAAAATTGCCCTTAGTTATGGGGAATAGACTGTGTGACTTATCCAGGATGTACACTTCCTCTCACCCAAGGACTAGTGGAGAAAGGCACCATCCACTACCCTGTAAGGATAAGCAGGAACAGACAATGGATGGATGTTTTGTTTATTAAAAAAATTAATAGGTACAATTCTATTGCGATTGTTCCGCAACCGGTGGGTTGCCAGTTCAATCCCTACTCTTTCCACCTATGTTGTTGTGTTCATCGGCAAGATACTTCACCTGTCTTGTCTCCTGGTGGTGGTCAGAAGACCTCGTGGTGCCTGTGCATGGCAGACTCACCTCTGTCAGACTGCCACAAGGTGCCTGTGGCCACTGTCCAAAAGCATGCCACCATCAGTGTGTGAATGTGAGAATGAATGGGTGAATGACAGAATGTAAAGCGCCATTTACAATTTTCCAGTTTGATGCTTCCATCACCACTGGTCTCGATGAATGGGTGCTTTGGTGCTTTGTTCTCAAGGCAACTTTCGCCGATGTCCTGCAAGACTTGATCTTATCTGGAGTAGAGATCTTGATTACGGATCGTACATACTCCACGTCCCCAAACTCTCTTGAGGTGATTAAAAAGCTTCTTGTTAGCAAGGCCGTGGTGGTGGATGAGATTCATCTGGAGTTCCTTAAGGGGGTAGCTACCCTGGATTGGCAGATCTGGGTAGTGATTGAGTGTTTTCCAATTGCAGCAGGATCACACTCCTAAGACACCCAGGTATGGTCTCTTAATACCACTTGCCACATACCACTAAATACATCTTGCATTAATTAGTACCATAGTACCATGTATTTTTCACTGATTGATCAGTGTTGTTGCTGGTATAAAGTAGGCATGCCCTGAATGGGTCACTAGTCACAAGGCTAACACATAAACAGATAAGATGAATTAACATGACGCAGACTTTAAACCATGTCTCTCATGGTTTAAAGTCTGACATATTCTTTAGATGGGGGAGAAACTTGGAGTACCCAAAGAGAACCCACGTCAGAACGCTTCTGGTCAAGACTGGAACACAGAGACTTGCGAGGAAGAGCCACCATGCATCCTGCATTAGTAAAGCTCTGTTAGAATCATCAACACCAGAAGAGTTCAGGTAGAATTCTGACGGATTTTTATGACTGAATTGGGTTTTTGGTCAGTTCCCATATATGAATATTGAGTATACCTATTGGGCACCATAAAGTATCCATGAGTAAAAGAAATAGTTAGTCCTTCAATGAAATTAGCCAATAAACAAATTGGATTTCATTTACTCAAAACCACGTTTTGTATTAAAATTTTGCCGTCAACATAACAGTTTTTGGAGGAGAAAGTAACTGTTTTTGTGATATACCATAGAAGTGAGGCTATATAAATGTGGGAAGGTGGAGAGGTTAGACATCACCTGGAGCGGTCCAGTCGCACACACTGGTGGTTAGCAAAGACTGTGTGTGGGTGGTGTCGCTCTGCCGGAGCCTGAGAAAATTGTAGCAGTGAGAAAAGCTGGAAAATCCAGCATTCAAGCTGCATCTGAAGTACCTATTCGTGTTTGAGCGGAGATCTTGAATAAGTCTAACTGGATGAAATGACTGTCTGGGAATGACCTCGGTGTGTAGAAGTGATTAAGGGACGCAGTTTTGCATAACGACTTTGAGCGCGGTGTTCCCAGTGACATTAAAGAAGTTCTGGTGAAGTTCTTTACCAGTTGTTGAGCACACTGACACTGTTTTTCAGTTTTTGCTGCTGTTTTATGTGTTCCAGCAATAACAGTACCATACACTCAGACTTATGGAACTTAAAAATATAAGTAATTTAGCTGGAAAACCAAAAAGCTCTGCAGTGGCTTCTCCATCAACATCTGGATGGAAAGAAGTATGTGAGAGAGAGACCAGTTGTATGCAGTAAAACAAAGCTGCAACAGAAAACTTGTCATTAGCTCAGTCTGAGCAGGCTACCTTTTAGACATATTGGATGTTTTCTGCTGAATTTAAACCCTTACCCACCCCGTTCAGCGTGATTTACTCTTGTAAACACATAGAAAGCAGCATGGAAAATGATCTAACAAAGTCAATAAGAGCAGACATTGTTAACGTCGTGGGGTTGGTGCCCAACATCAGGTAACCTCTTCATAGTTCCTCACCTGTCTCTTTCTTCTTACAAATTGTTGCCATGATGCTCTTTTTCTGTCACTTTGTTCAAACTCTGCGTTTTCAAGTTTATCTTCAATTTTCTGTTCATTCTAGTGTAATCCCTCCCCCCACTCTCTCTGTCTTTCTGCCTTTTTTATTTCATGCGTTAGGCAGTGGACAACCAGAGCAATGGCTTTACCAGACCTACCTGTAGGGCTGCTTAAGGCGGCTCTTTCATCTGGGCTCTGGAGAAAGAAGCCCCTGGCCCTAAAACAGCTGTGTGGAGCTGGGAGTGAGAGGACTGTGAAAACAGGCAGAAAAGAAAGAAGGGAAATTCAGTGGTCTTCTGGGAATCCTGCCTCAGTATACCTTTTTTTAACTCCTTTTTTTCCCCTTCTTTGTCTTTAAGTCCAGCTTTCTCCACCTCCTTCTTTCTTAATTTATATGTTATCATCACTACCCAACAAAAGATTTGATTAAACTACTTTAAGCCTTTTTGATTCTTTCTCCTGGGTTCAATCTGCCCTTCAGGCATATGAGATTATTCTTCAAGTATATGTTCCTGGTATTATTTGTCACTCTCTGAACAAGCTTATTTTACCTAAAAGCAGGACAAAAAAAACCCAACATAATGTGCCATTTTATTAACATTAACACAAAAATGTAATCTGGAGTACAGTAAATTTTAATGAGGGTGGTAAAAACATGTATTAGTTTAACAGTATTACTAGAAATACTTAAGTACCACATGTAATTTTGGGTATTTAAGCCCAAAATTATCCATGCATCTGATTGGATTAAGATTTGAATTTATTGTCATTGAGCCAAGAAACTGGTCACTCAAAAGATGACAAAAGCAGTGTGAAAAGAGAGCCAGTTTAACAATTACTAATAAAATATCAATTTTTATGTCAAAAATTACCATCCTTAAGAAAATATTCATAGATCATCACAGCAATCAACGCCTTCTTACAATTTCTGATCGGATTTTTGATTATTTATCAGAAATAATTTGGATGAATTATGCCTGATGCTGAGTTTTCTTGCCAACTGTACTTAATTGTATCAGCAGACATTTTGAAACGATAGAGAACACACAAAAATAAAAACTGATGTGCAGAATTTTCTTACACGATTAACTTTATGCTCACAAACAACTTGCACAGTTGCGGTGAGTGTCGGACTGATGACTTAGTTTCCTGTTTGAGGTAACTGTGGGTTGCAAGAACTGTACTGAGTCCTGTTCCATTGGTAAAAATAACCAACTATGAAATGAAATCCAAGTGGATTTAATAGCCGCATCTATAGACCAAAATTTTGCTTCAGTATTTAAGAAAGAATGTTTCTTCCTATCTGACTAAATGTGACAGAATGGCTCTAATTCCTCCTATTCTTTGACATGAACCCTCACCTAGGAGCATAAAAATGTAAACTTAATGTTGCACAATAACAATAATTTGTGTGAAATACATACTTTCAACTCCTAATTCTAACACTTCAAAGGTAAGAGCAACTTAAAAAAGTGAGGAATAATGACAAAAAAGTGAGTTAACTTCTGTGTCATCTCTGTATATACTAAAGCACTTTAAAGTTATAATTGTAGTAAGATTTTATTTTCCTGATTACTTTAATGTATTTTTTGTGTGAAGGATAATAAAACAGTTAGCATTATATGTCATATATAATGTAATGGCAATTCTGAAAAATTGCTTAACAGTCATTTAAAATCTATCAAAAATCCTCCATGAAAAAGTTTTAAAACAGCGGGATTCAAACTCGTCGCTATTAGAAGAGTTAGATCAAACAATCTCCTTTTTGCCCAGAGTCTTAGAAGCCACTTAAAAAAGGAGAATTTAATAGTAAGTCAGCACTTTGGGATTTCTTTTTGAATATTCCTACAGCGCTGGTTCTTCTTGCAGTTTAAAGCATAGGTCAGAGGATGTAAAAAACTGATCCGTGAACTGCGTCCTTCTTTTTTTTCCCTCCATTTTTATCTTTCTTCCCCAAGAGAATCGGCAGACAGAAAGAGACTGCCAGACTTCAAAATCTTGAAGAACAGAGTAAGATGAAAAGATGAGAGATGTGGGAGGCAGGGAGACTCAACTGGCTTGGTATGGCAGGTAGCAGAGTGAGGAAACAGAGAAAGGAAAGGCCGCTTTGAGGAACAGACGAAGAAGAAAGTCAGCAGAGGACGTGGCTGGTGTTGAGTGCTGTTGTGTTTGTTTAGTTCTCTTCAAAGGTAAGCCTAATTGTTTTACCATGCTGGGCCTGCAGGGACTTCAGGATTCATGGGCTCCTTTCAGCTCCTATCTCCTCCAACTGAGGACTTAACCCTTCGTCTCCCACTAAGCACTGAAAGGACCGGTCAAGCAATGTCATGTTCAGAGGAGCGCAGGGACTATTAACTAAATACTTTGACTTTAAGAGCTATTTAGAAATGTTTGCTTGTTCTTTCCACATATAATGCTGTGAAAAAGTATTTGCACCTTACACATTTTTTCTGTTTTTGATTTTTATCACACTGTTTCAGATCATTTAACAAACATAACTTGAGGAAATTCAAAATGCAGTCGCAGTCATTGCTCCATAAGCCTAACAACTGATTGTCCCCTTGATGGCAACGACTGCCATCAAACGTTACTGATAATTGGTAGTCGACCTGGACTTGATCAATTATGCTGGTAACTACTTTGCTGTAGTTACCAGCAAATGGTAACTACAGACCATTTACCATTTGCTGCCGTTCTTTGGATCATTGTCTTGCTGCCTAACTCAAGTGTGATTGCGTTTAAGGCCACGAATGAATGGTCAAACCTTCTCCTTCAGACGTTTCTGGTAGAGTGCAGATTTCATGATTTCATCAAACATGATAAGTAATTGGTGCTTTGCTACCCTCTACTAGAAGTAGCAATGGAAATTACTGTGAAAATGTAACTGATTAATACTGATTCTTGATTACTGAATAAAGAATTGCAGATGACAAAAAATACAAATGGAGAACACGTGTAACGTTGATAATTTACCAAAGTAAAGCAAAACTGAGCTGAAGTGAAGTGAACATGCAGGTCTGTGTTGGAGGTTGTTAAGAACTGTGGGACTGAGACCGACGTAGCCGGGTTGCCTGGTGATTGTTTCTTGGTTTATTCCCATGGTGGAAGGTGATGGAAGGTGGACAGGCAGGTGGAACTTGACGACGAATCCAGGTAAGCGTGAGGAGCAGCAGTGAGACTGGAAGGAAACAAGTGGTAGGAGGTGACGAGGAACCAGGAATCCATCAGGGGAGTCATCTGGCGTTCACCTTAGGGAAGCCGGCCCTCTAAACGTTGCCCCTGATTGTCACCTGATGAGCTCCAGCTGGAACCAATCTTGGCTTTCACACCCTGCAAAAGGAGAAGGTGGGAGACACATTCACTCACACCCACACACACACCAACACGCACACACATACACAGCATGCTTACAGCTCAGAGAAACCAGCAATGGTGTTCTTGCTGTCTTAGTTTTTTTTCCTCTTTAAAATTTCAAAAGTGGCTCTTAATAGCAATGTTTCAGAAGAAACTAGCAATGGTTAGAGAGGTTATATAAACTATTAACTTGCTTTAACAACTCTTTTATATGTTTTTATCAATGTCAGGGTAGCCTTCTGCAACAGAATGGTTTTAGTCTTGTTATGTCTGTTAGGTACAAATGACAGCATGCATGATGTTTATTGCTGTGTTGGACCCATACAGACTGCGAACCAGTCAGAGCAGAGTTAAAAAGTAAACATTTAATGCAAAGAAAGTCAAGACTCTCAGAAATCAGGAAAACAGGAGGAAAGGGAACCTATTATGCTTCCTGGAACAGGTTAGAATAAGTTTATGGGCTATAAAAAAGTCTTTTTTACACAAATTATTCTCAGATAATGAGATTTCACTTGCTCATTCCTGCTCTCCTATCAGAATGAGCTGCTTCAGGGCTCTGTGACTTTTAATTATATAAACTGGTGCTGTCCACATCCCCCCAACGTAGGGCTCACACTCACACTTTATACAGGTCAAACAGATGAACAATTGTACAACGATACATCTTTGACCCAGAGTCAGACCCAGAAGGAGAAATGGACTAATTTTCCAGATACTAAAAAACATTAGTATATAATGTTTTTTAGTAAAACCCGTAAGTTTTTATTGCCAAAAAACTTACGGGTTTTTTTTTTTCCAGCATTTGGACTGTTTCTAGAAACCGACCCAAATGGAAATACAAAAACATGCAAAAAGTTCATTTTGCCCAATGAATCCATTTTAAAACTCTGCTTAAAATCAAAGAGGCCGTCGACACATTTTGACAAAATTAAAAAGAATAACAACATGATGTCCAAAAAGGGCAAACAAGCTTTCAACTTTTAGATGTTAATTTGTCCATTTTGAGTGTGCTTCTGTAAAGAAAATTAAATAAATACTTAAATATAAGAATATCTTATTTACTTCATTTAGTGTTATACACTAAATGAAGCTCTGGAAAAAAATAAGAAACCAGTTAAAATATCAGATTTTCTGCTCTTTATAGGTAAATGTTTGAACATTGTTCTTTTATTCTGTGAACTGCTGATAACATGTCTCTGAAATTCCAAGCAAAAATTTTGTATTTATTTGCAGAAAATGAGAAATTGTCAAAATAACGAAAAAGACGCAGAAAACAATTTCATATTGATTTTGAAACATCAATACTAATGTTTAAACTCAGGAAGAGTGGAATAACCATGGGGTTTTCAATGGGTTCAGTGCAGGGTCTCTTCATTTTTTACTGAGCTGTATGTTAGACTGACAAATATTACTAATTTGGATCCATTGTGGCATTTTGTGCCTATGTGAACAAACATGAATGTGAACGTGCCCAGCACAGCACAGCACAGCTTTACCTGTGAATTGATTTAGCAGGAGGTTAAAATGGCCTCTCCAATTGTTCTGTCTCTCTGTTCTATCACCAGTATAAATAAACGGGACATAAATAACGACTCTGAACCTTATTGAGGTGCTAGTATGCAGGTAATCAGATTTAGTTTCTGTCACCAGGCCAGGTTTAGCTGTCCATTCCTGTTTCTGTCTTTAAGCTAACAGGCTGCTCCCCTTTAAAGCTTCCATACATCTGAGTCCAATAACCAGGTTCGTTCACATGGCCGAGAAACCAGACTTCACTTTGTTTCAAGTTCTTTTTAATTTAGAAGTCACGGTAAACGCTCACATTTACTAGACGTTTGACACATTCATAACACATCTACGAACATGGAATTGACATTTGTGGAGCACACTTTCTCAGTACATCTGGACCGTAGTCGTTTAATTATGACAGCTGTGACTCAGCTCACTGCATGTTTAATAAACAGGACATAAATAATGACGGTGAGCCTTATTGAGGTGTGAACTATCTAAATTTTGCAGGAAATTTAGATAGTTCACACATTTACATAATTAACTCTGGGAGGATTAAATCTTCCAAAGAGTTTTGCTCAGGACTCACTCGGCTCGCAGGAACAATTCATGAGGATAAAGAACAATGAAACCCACTGACTCCGTCAAATAAATTGTACAGCAGAAATGGTGTCAGTGATCTTGTTTGCTCAGACCTGGCAGGCACACAGCAGATCAGTTTACATCAAATGGGAATGCCACTCATGGTAGGAATTTATATGTGTTATTACTGCGGTCTAGACAGTCTTAGACAGATGTCATGGAGATGTCAAACTGGACCTACTCCATGAAGGGGGCCTGAACGTTTTAAAGCAGGTGACAAAGCGCAAACAAAGAGGTGCGTATTTTTTCAAGGAAATTAATAAAAAAAAAAAAATAAAAAAAAAAACGTAAACAAGCTTACCTTGTAATTGCGAATGCTTTTTTGTTTGTTTTTTCAGTAGTAGTAACAATAATAATAAAAAAATACACTGTAAAACAATGCTGACAGCTTCAGCAGTAGCAAACAAATACATTCTCTTAAAAAAAAAAAAACAAGTCAAATAAGTTTCCCTCCTCTGCAAACCACTTTCAACTTTCTTTTTAAAGAAAAACAATAAGTAAAGGGTCTTAAACAGATTAAATGACTTGTAAGATTTCCTGCGGTGTGACAGCACCTCGGGTCACTTTTCTGGGAATTCCATTTTCTGGTCCATAACTACCAATAATACAGACTAAAGCTTGTCGAGGTATAAAAAGAAATAAATACTCAGAGGGCTCACAAAGTCAAACTTTCATCTGCTGAACAGTTCCAGATTTTACCTCTTAATGGGATCACAGTTTTAAGGCTTTGTGCAGCGTTTTGAAGCCATAAAGTTGACATGTTCATTGTCTAGAGGAATAGCTGATGTGGTATAAACATGATATAAACTTAGCAAAGAAAACACTAAAAACAAGATATGAGGTCTTAGATTTAAAACGCACTTGAGACATTTTACTGTTTGCACTTTAAGCTGTATATCTTCATGAGCATTGGCTTCACCGGACATTATTTTAAATAAATCAGTGTGCCAACAATGACTTCACTAAGGCTGAGCAATGAATTTTGATGTGATTGTCGAGAATAAAGCCATCATTCACAAACCAAATATGTCAAACACATTAAGTAATCTAAAACTACAGATAGATGTGCTTACGGTTTAATAATTCGTTCAGCTCTTATGAAATGCAATGTTTACCGTGGAGATTGTTGACTGGAGTTTTCACTCCCTGGTAGCACCAGTCAGCTAATATCACCTCTAATCTTCAGATTTGTGAGTTATTAGTCATTTTAAGCCTTTGAGCAGCAAATTAATGTCAGGTTTCGACCTTAAGTACACAATTTTTCACATTGTATAAACATAACATAAAATATAATTGTTGTCTGTCTTCTTCTTTTGTATCTGTCTAGGTAATGTTTTCTCTATTGCCGCTTTGAAATATTTTGACATCAAAATAGAAAACATTTTGATGTTTTCTAGGCTTCACGGCTGAAACCAGTTTGGCTTGGATCATCCTCCCAGGACAGTGAAGACAACTGGTAAGACGTCATTGAGGACGAGCAGACTATAACATTGTACATTTAAAAAAAAAACAATAGATTTTTACTCATGTAATGTTAACCTTTCTGTCATGTTTTTGTTATAAACTGTGAACTTCTGGAATACCAGCATCTCCACCAAAGGAACGTTTACATCACGATGGATGGAGCCGGCTGATCACCAGCTGGTTAGCATGGTGGTGGTAGCGTCTTGGTGAGAGTCTGTGGTGCTGCCAGAGGTAATGGTGGATTGTGCAAAAGGGAATGGAATAATGAAGTCCTACTTCCAAGCTCATAAACATTTCCTGTGATCAACAGCAAGGTGGTTCATTGTTGACTCCAAGCCCACTTGGAATTGGAATCGATAAAGACAGATTTCTCAAGTGTTTGGAATGATAATCCCGTGAAAATATCAATGACTGTATTTAAAGGATTTCCCCATTCTCGGAAACCAACCAGATTACTGTTTTTCTCAGTCGCCTTTTTGTATTTCTTACATCACTCTTTCCATTTGCACAACAGCTAGTCTCAAACAATTAGTACCAATTGCAAAATCTAGCTGATAACTTACAAACATGTACAAAGTAAGAACTAATGACAATGAAAGTGTCGGTGTCAACGAAATGAAAACTCCTGACCACATTTAAGAACAAGCTAGTCGAATAGCTTGTTCATATTTTGTTATGATAGTTCGCTCACTTTTCCATTGCTAACAAGTCAGCTCTTGGTGACACTACCTCAATGTGCTCATGACAGCGCCATTTGAAGTCCACAGTGAAGCAACACATTGCTTTATTTAGAGAGGTAAATGAGTACAGGACATTGATTATGTATGTTTCACATTTTTACCGCATATGCTCTTTGGAATTGCACTTTGTCCTCACCATTGTATGAAAGCAAATTACATACAGCATAAGAAGCACCCTTTGGCTAAAGCTGTAAACAATATTGCAGTACAATCAACATGCACAGTGCTGTGAATCCTTCTTGGACATCCAGATGTTTCTGTCTGTTTGGCCTTGAGTGGTGAATCCACTGCTGAGAGGTCATCTCATGGCCACAAACAGGGACATTTGGTGATGTGTGAGTTGGCAATAAATCTTCCTCCTCAGACATCAGAGGTTGCTCTCTGTTCAATGCAGCTTCTTTCACAGCTTCTGTCTTTTGCTAGACTGGTAAAACCTGACTTTGGTTCATACAGAGGGTCTGGGCCTGTGGCTACTCGGAAACGATTGTTTTCCGGAGGTGTGGACCCTGCTGAGGTTTTAAATTTCACCCAATTGTTAACATTTGGCCGTGATGCATGTAATGCAACAGTCTGACACTATGAAGCTTACCAGAAATCGCCTGCACTGCAAACAACCATCCTCCATTGCAAAGAGAGAAGTGCCGAGCCAAACGAGGCGGCTGTTAATGTTATTTAAATATTGACAGCCAACATTCAATATGACTGAACGGCTTTGTTCACTTCCTCCACTGCCATTGCTAAAACCACAGGTAGACTACGATTCTCAAACAGCTCAGAAAATCTGTCATCTTTCACAACTTCTTCTTCAGTTCGCTGATCGGCCTGGTAGAAATTGAGGTCAATTAAAGAAGGCCCAGACTGAGCAGTTAAGGGAGATGAGAATCGGGGTTAACTGTTTTCCAGATAGTTCACATTTGTATGTAAGGAATCAAGTGAGGAAATGAAGACAAGCTTTAACGGGAATGTAATTCATCATGTAATTTACTTTGATTGACATGATATAAACAAATTATGTTATGCAACAGCAGAAAGTTACATTGAACCGGCTGGGAGAAATGAGAAACTGCTACTTTGAGCATTATTGATTAAATATTGTGGATGCTGAACTGTGACATTTTTAATTCTGATCAGAAAAATGCACCAAAGCAACTGAGGAAAAACTGTAAATGTGCTCCACAATGTGGATAATGATTAAATATCCAGTCTGAATCCTCCTCAGTAGTTTTTAATAGTCACTGACATACGAGTGAGTTTGTAAGATTGTTAGAAAAAGATCATTTATGAAATTAAACTTGCCTTTAAATTCTTCTTTAAAACACATCAAAGTTGTTTTGTAACATTTCCAATATCTAATTAAAAATCCACCAAATTAAGATGACTGTAATGACTTTAACTAGAACTGTTAATCATTGATACTTTAATTATTGGTTCCTCTTTTGTGAAGTTTTCTGTTGTGTTAGGACAGCTTTCAAACCCTTCTTTTGTGTGTCGCTAATTAGCAACAACCTGAAAACAGAAAACCTTATTAAAAAGGATTTGAACATTTGTTTTTATTTAATGCTTGACAAATTAAGAACAATGCAGTTTTCTTAAAACTTAAGAGGCTATACAAGCAGAAAATATCCAAGTAAAAACATAAGGACAATAGAATGACATGACTAAATAAACCAAAATTAGACAATGGTATCAAGCTAGCAGTCTGAACATGTCCATTAACAGACGGCCTGAACTTCAGAAAATATTCACACGTGTGGCACTGACGCCATCCACCCGTTCTCTGGATAAATCTCTCATTCCTACAATAAAAATGAAACTACATCACAGAAACGAGAACTACTCCTCTTCTGATTCTACTTCTCTGCCATCACTCCTCTTTCTTCTGTTGGTATAATTTCTGCTTTCTTTGTTTCTATTTTTCTCCTGCTCCCCCTTTCTGTCTCTACAGTCTTTTGACCCCCTCCCTCCCTCTCTACTGACCCATCCTTTTCTCCGGCGGTCCCTGTCTTTGCTCTCCAGTCTGCAACCTGTGGAACCAATTAGACCTTGTAAGCGGAGGCCTTTTGCCCCTGTCGTGTGGTCTGTTTAACTTGCCGCTCCATAAGGACCTTTCCTCGTAGCGTGACCACCACCTCGACCGCCTCGGTGGGTGGGTTTCGGGGGCTTTGGGAGGGGGCCTATATGTCACTGTAGGACGCTGGTGGGGGACCACCAGGTCTCCTTTGAACCCCTGTCTGACTGAAAAAAAAGCCAAAATGCAAGTACTGAAATGCTTTCAGCGTCATATTAATGCACGCTTCTTGTATGTGTTAGTTTATTTGTGGGCATTTAGGATATGGTTCATCTACTTTAGGGGCAAACAAACTCTTTCTTTTCTTTTTTGTAGCCCCAGAACATCTCCTTTTACCCCCTTTTTGCCCTCAACCCCCAGCTGCCTGGAATGCTTTTAACAATTCACTGTCAGACTCGGAGCAACATGGGACTCTGGGAGATTGTCACATTCCAAAGCGGGGCATTTTTTTTAGTTGCTCTTCACGTGTCAATCACCGACACTATCTCCTTGTCACCCCCAGCACCCCCCCAACACCCAACCACCACCCAAAACACACAGACACACACCCGCACGCACACGCCCACGCACACACACAGAGAGTTCGCTTTACTGCGTCTCTCTTTTAAGTCATCAGCACGATAAGCACCTAAAAATTTATTTTTTCAGCACACGCAAACACCGATTTATCCGACTTCACAGGAAAGGCCTCCAACATCTGTGTTGTGGGTCACCGAGGAGCCCCTCTCTTCTTTTAGTGACGCAAACAGAAAAGCAGCGAGTTGAGAAGAGAGAGAGAGAGAAAAAAAAAAGTAGGCATTTCAGGGCTCATAACTCATCTCAACTCATTTTTTTTTCGGCTCTCTGACCTTTTAACTTTGCTAATGTTTGTGTTTCTTCAAAGTTCGACGACTTGCCGCAACAAAAAAAAAAAAAAAAGAAATCCCCTTCAGAACCACACAGCTGAAGAAGCCTACAATTTCGTATCTTGATCCCAAATGATAAGCTGCGAATTGGGTCAGAGGGGTCACGCACAAACTCCCACAACATACGGGCCAACTTTCAACAGATCTTAGTCCAACACACACACACACACACGCACCCACGCACGCACACACCGTGGGTTCTGGTGAGATTCCTCGGCACGTTATCAGAGCGTTGAAAGCACCTGCCTGGTATGTGACAGTGGCAGTTAGTGACAGTTCTCTTTTAAAGCTGGGAGGTGGCGGTGGGTGGAGGGGGCTCTGGGAAAACAGTTGATCCATTTGATAGGAGTCCTGCCGGACACTTGACAGGAGCTGTCGGTGAGTCCAGGACAGGGTGGTGCTTATCGATCAAACACTCCCTCCTATCTGACCTTCATGTCCTGAAGACGGGGTGGGGGTGAGGAGAACGTAACGTGAGCCTGCAGGCTGGAGGAGGTGAGGAGACGTTTCAGGATTGTAGTTTAATTCGTTTAAAAATCAAAAAATGTGGTGGATTAACATAAAAAATACAAGCAATCGTATTCATTTTAAGTGAGCCTTATCAGCACCTCTCAAGTTCTCCCAGCAACATTATCATCAGCTTACACCGCTGACACTAACAAAGTCTGTGAAAGATTAGAGCAGTGGTTCCCAAAGTAAGGGTCGGGACCCCACTGTGGGCTGTGAAGCTTCAGGTGCAGGGTCAGATAATCTCAAGGACTCAAAATTGTGTTTTAAAATGATTGCTAAGTCTGTCTGTTACATAATTGTTATAAAAGATAACAACTTTAAATGGAACGCTGCACCACACCCGAATAGAATAATTAGGTCATCAGCAGGGCTCTGGAGAACGTATCTGCACAAGAAGGAGGTAAAAAGCCTTTCATTCCAGTTTTGTACCTGTGGCACATCTAAAAACTGCAGGACAGTGGCCCTTGAGGACTGGAATTTGACACCACTGCTGTAGACAAAGTGTCTGAGCCCAACTAATTAACTTTAGTTATTATTTAAATTAAGATTTTACTGCTTTCATTTTTAGAGGATGAGTAAGTTCTCCTGTTTTTAGCTTTTTGTTTATCATCCTCCAGCTCCATTTTGTGGCTTATTGTAACCACAGAGTGAGTCAAATGTAAATCATCTGTGATGTGTGACTGATGGGAGCGGAGCAGGCCGGAGCTGCATAAATATTGTGAAGCTTGCTGCCCTTGTTACAATCTAATGAACATCTGCACCTTAATTTATTTTTTTTCCCCTCAACAGATCAAAATACATACTCCTCTATTTAAACTACAGCAAGTCGAATAACACAACTTTATCTTGTGTATTCTCGTTTAGTTTTCTCTGTGCTGTATGGATTGCTGGGTTATTAAACGCACCATTTTCACCCGGCCCGACCATCAGGCAAATAATTTTGGCATTACCCAGCACACATTTCGGTTCAGTGTCGGGTCATAAATCTAAACTCTAGTCCTAAACAATTGCAGTTTTTCTTTGCAGTCCTCAGAGATTTGTTAGAGAACATCAGTGAATAAACAGGATCATGAAGATCAGGAAACACAGCAGGTGGGTCAGTGAAATGTGTGGAGACAAACAGCAGAAAACTAAAACTGTTCACATCACTCTGAACATCAGAGTCCAGTGGTGAGTCACAGTGGTGGTAGCGTCATGCTGTGGGGAAGCTTTTCCTTAATGAGTCAGAGTTAAATGAGTGAGCTAACTCCTCGACAAATCCCAGCAGAAGTCTTTTTAGACTGGAGAACGTTCACCTTCCAGCAGAACATCCCTAAACATGCAGCTGCAGTAAAGTGGTTCAGATCAAAACGTGTAAAATCTCCCACTCAAAGGAAACACATAAACACAGTTAAGAATCTGTAGCAGAACTTGAACAGTTATGTTTCCTTTACATCCAATAGGATTGAATTTGAGGTATTTTACAAAGAGAAATTTGAAAACTTCAGTCTCTGGATGTTAAAAGCTGACGGAGAAATGACACAAAAACTACCTGCAACTTTAGTTTTGCAAAGCAGAAGGGCTGAATTGAAATTTGCGTCTGGCTCCTCTAAAACATTTCATAATAGATATATTCTTTATCTGCTTCACAGTCATGCACCACTTTTCTTTTGGTTTATCACATCAAATTCCAGCAAAATGAATTGAACAGTTCTGGGGAAAGCACTTTGTCGGATAACTGAAAGAAGTAGTTCACCCTCATTTTAAAACACACCATGAGTTTTTGCATGGTGAAAAGGGGAAGTGTACGCTTGTTGATAGGCAGGTTATCAGTACTTCTTTTCTTAACATTGCTTTGGTGGAAAGCAAACCTGACAGATTCTCTGCTGGAGGCTGCTGTGAGGCATATACACATCTGATATTATTTTTGACCAAAACAAGCAGTTGTATGGTCACACATTGTTCATACAGAATCCTTTCACATTATTGGTGCTTTCACATCCATGTGCATTCATGAAACCAGTTACCGATACTGTTGCCAGTCTTTAATATTTTTTAATCACAATTAAATAATAAATGATGATATTTATTAATCCAGAAAATGAAGTTGCCCTTATTTAATTTCTCTAAAAACTCTGTAGTTCCCCTCTCCATCCTGGATGAACTCAATTTAAGAATTTTATGTCCGCTGTGAAATTTCAGCTGCACATTTAGATCTGATTTTTAATGTGGTGCCATAAAGCATACAAAGACCACAAACATCATAAAGAGCACTAAGATTAGGATTTATTTTTATTATAAAGCTGTTGGAAAATAAATTTGACAGAAATATATACATATATATATATATTTTGCATATTTTTGGATAAGCTTGCCATATCCCTTCGCAAATTGCAAAATACTTGGTTTTATTTGTTGAAAATTCATCCATTTCTTAATATCAGCTTATTTTAATGTTGAAAGTCCTAACATAAAAATGCCTATTAAAATGTTTTATATTTAATCTATTTACTTTTCAGTTACATACACATTATCATGTTTCATGTTAATTATATTTCTATGACCTCTATTTAATAAAAAGTAATATTCAGTGTTAAATTATTCAATATATTCAGTTAGGTCTAACAAAAACAATAATTTTAAAATTTTGAGGAGGGAAGAAACGGATGAATCAAATGGATATTTCAGCCTTGATTCCAACAAAAAAATAAAAAATAAAAAAATTACATCTCTGGATCCAGAAAGAAAAATCCTCAAACCAATGAAGCTCCAGATAAAAAAAAACTACCAAATAATTAAGTCTGTTTGTATCCTTATTGTTTTTGATTAATGGTGTAAACTAGTGTTTTCTGCATTATTCAAGCTATTAATTCCCCTCTGTATTTCAGATTGTCATCTGAATTTGTCAATTAACCTTTTCCTCAGGTAAAAGGTTAATTCTCCAGTGGATAGTCACTTTAGACCGTACATCACAAAGTTAATCAGAGTGAAGCTTCTTTACAAATTTTCTATCTTTAGCAGCTGAATCCTTTCTCGCACTGTTTTTTCCCCCTTTACCTCTCAACAAAAATGTGTAATTTAAAGTCAAAACTGAAACCATTGTCTGTCAAAATATAAGCAGACTAACAGGAATTGTGATCCTGAAAAACATCCTCACAAAGTTCAGTTTTTCTTCAAAATCTGGAGCGGTGCCACAGTTTATTTTTACTGGAGAGGTGGACTCCACGCATCAGACCTGCAGCGAGAGAAAAGAAAAAAAAAAGTGATGACAAAGGACACCTAGTCATCTTGTGGCTGACCATAGTCAGTGTTTAGCCTGGATGATCTTTTGCCACTGGTCATTACAGCACCATGCTGGACTTACTGTAGTGTTGTCCAAACACTGTGCTTGGCGAGAACTGCACACAACAACAAAATGAGACTGGGAAATGTGAGTTTAAAATACTCAATTTGGTTTAAAGGTTCCATTCTCCTGCAAATGTTATTTTATTTTATTTTATATTTAAATGTTTGATTCAGTTTCTGCAGGGTCGGGAAGCAGCTTAGATGTTTCAAGCAGGGTCCAGTGGATGTTGGCGAAGTGAGAGTGTGAGATCTGATGTGTGGTTAATGGGCTCCCTCTACTGTTTCCTCAGCTACTCACACCTTCGCCTCCTTTCCACATGAACCCATAACGTTGATGCAGACTGACAGCCCTGCTAATGGTCCTGAACCTGCGCTCACATACTTACAATGTGACCATTTCTGGGCTTTCAATTATTTATTTGAAACTTGTAATAAATAAAAGAAAAAAAAAACTGGATGCAGTGTCAAATGTTTTAACCTTAAACATACATAAAAAACAAATAAAACAAAAACAAACGTTTTTGTTTTATTGCTGCAGACTGGAGGTGTGCCAGAAAGTGAACTATTACGATTGCCACAAAGGGTCTGGATCGTTGGCTGAACTTAATTATCCCAAATATATACTTAATGAAATATTACATTTTTCACTTTTTTGTAACATGAGTGCTTTCGATTTATCAGTACACTGCGACACACCATACTGACAGCTGAACATTTGTCACAGTAAATAACTTGCAATGCAGACGTCTGTAGCTGCGTTTCCATTGACCGTATAATTCCACAAATTGAAATTGCGAAATTTAATTAGCTTAACAGAAACAGCAATTTTTGAAAGAAAAAAAAGCTCATGTTTTCTGCTAGAATGAAGAGCAAAAAACTTTGCTTTAGAGGGAATTGCAGGTTTATTGTAGTTGGTGTATTTTGCAAAACGACAGTGGAAACACTTTTTTCGCATCCCACTAGTCATATGATCAACGACTAGATGTTACTCCTGGCAGAAAAGACAAAGAAGAAGACAGGAAGTGGTAGGAGGATAATGGTGTGGCACGTTCCCACCTCAATCCTCAGGAAAATGTATAAAGGCTGGTTGATTCCTGCAAAAAGTGTGTGGTTTAGGTACAAACCACACACCAGTAAAGGTGTATGCCTACTGAACTGTGAGGCTACAGATTTGATTCTTTATGGATTCAAGGAAATCCATTTCAGATTATATCTACTCCCATTAACTTTGTTTTTAAACTCATTGAAGTTGTGTAAACTTTCCATCCTAGAAAAGAAACAGTTTCGGGGTCTTTAAAAAGTCTTAAACTCATTTATCTAAAATAGTGTCTTAAATTCACAAAAAAATTTAAGTTGGCTTTAAATATGTTAATCACAGGTCTTACATTTTGTTGTACATTTTGTCTCAAAGGACTTTCCTGTTGTGCAAAAGTTTGAGTCGCACACAGACATCGCCATTCTGTCCTATAACTTGAGGCTGTTGAGGCTATTGCTAACTAGCTGGTAACATACCATTGCTAGCTAGCTAGACTTTTTTGGGTCTGTCATGGGAAAGAGTAAATTCATTGCCAGTTGGCTGGATGACGTTCGCCACTGGCTCACCAACCTTTAAGATGCTGTGTGCATTCTGTGCTCTGCTACACTTTTCTTTGTGATACAGGAACTAAATTTAATTCATAATGGTCTTAAATTGTAGTTGGTGAGGAATCAGTAAGAGCCACAAGTAATAATTAAAGCTAAATGGTAGCAGTGGTAAATGCTAGCAAACTAGACTGAAACTATATATCCATCACATCTGAGTTTCTGTTAGGAGCACATCCTGCCTCCTCCATCTACCCTCCCCTTTTCTCCTTTCTGATCTATAAATACTCCGTCATCAGTGGAGGTTGGCTGTGAGAGGCATCGACCCCGACCTCTCTCCATCCAGCAGAGCAGTGATTTATGGGGCCTCAGGCTGCTGCTAACCTTGCACTTGAGCCCTGGCAGTATAAATGATAGCGGGTCACTGGCACCGTGGATGCTCCGTCTCTCTCTCTCCCCATCTCTCTGTCCTGTTATCATCAGCGTGATGAAGACATCAGCCTCCTCCTCACCGTCTCTTGCGAGTATAAATAGTGCCAGATCAGGTGACAACGCCGGCCTTGGCCTTTGATGGGAGCTTTAATTTCATGCCTAATTTCTCTCGGCAGAGCGAGGATCGATGCTGCCCCGCTCGTGCTCCCTCTCGCTCTGCTCTCTCTTTGGAGGTGCAAAGGCTGAAAGCAAAGAAAAGCAAATGTCCACTGCTGAATTATATGCACACATTAAGCTGTGCAGTACATCAGTGAATGTGCATTCCTATTGACATCCTTCACAGCAAGCAAATTACAGACAAATGGAGGTAAAGAGGCACAGAAGGAGACTCAGATTTCTCCAGCAGCACGGATAACGTAAGCAATCGATACAGCTGAAACAAATAGCTTTGGAAATAAGAGCAACAAGCAAAATATAACTACACAGCAGCTACCCACCTGAGTGCTGTGTGTGTTACACATCGCCCAGGTGATAAATACGAGTCCCCATCTGCAGCCCAGGGGAGGCATTGAACTCTAGCCCCTTTATAATGACTTTGTCTACCTATCGATCCGGCTATGATCCATGTACTGTAATTCTTATATCATCAGGCCTGGCCTCTACAATAACTCCCAGTCATATTTCGGGGCCTCCTGTCCACTTGACAACTTAATGATGCAAGGGTCCTTGCCGAGTTTGGATTTTTATCCAACTCAGCTCCCTCTTCCTTTCTCCTGCAGGACTTTAATTTCTCCTTGTTCTTTAAGACTAATATCAGTAAAAGCATCCAGAGACCATTCTGTCCAAGGATTTCTTTCTTTTATGCCACACACCCTCTCCTTTACACCTCTCTCTCTCTCTCTCTCTCTCTCTCTCTCTCTCTCTCTCTGCAGTACAGGACAGGGATTTTGTTTTTTTCTTTTTTTGGCTGATTTGAAGCGCAGCTCCCTGCAGGCTGAAAAGGAGACTCAGCTGTCCCTCTTTAGTCCCTGTTCTTCTTCTCCCCTAGTGCCAGAGCCATATTTCATTGTCACTTCAATCCCTTCTTTCTAGCCTGGGTGTAATAGCGAGAGATATATGGGGCTCAGTTCTGCAGCCTTCTGAGCTTCCTCAGTCTTCGATAAAACACTGTCAGAGTGACAAAACAGCAGCCCCTGGGTATTCAGGCACAGATGCCCCCCTCGTCCAGAGGCAATTACTCAACATCCTGCGCTGATCCTTTTAGTAACAACGCAACGTCTTTGGGAGGGAAGAGTTCGAACAGTCACCAGCCTTCCTGTTCATCCCCACGTCTTTAGAGATGCTCACTGGCCACTTTATTAGGTACAAGGCTGGCACAGAAATCAGGTTTTTTTTACATGTTTGCTAAAACTGACATCATGTCGTGACAGTATAATATGAAACAGACAGTCAAGCTCCTCTAACTTCTCCTGTAAATATATTTCTCAGTCAGAAACAACCAATCACAGCCAGGAGGAAGGTTTTAGCACTGTCAGTCATGCTCGTGTATGTGCTACTCATTTTCTTTCCGCTCTGTTCACCACAACAGAGACTCCCACGAATGCTGGGGTTAGTTAGGATGGAAAGCGATGACGGTGGAATCGTAAGTTGTTGTCCTTTTGTCTTCAGGCAGAAAACAACAAAGTTACCTTTACAATTTCCATGTTGATTCAAATCAAGCTGTTGAGATGAGTTACACTAAACCAGTGGTCTCAATCTCAAATCCTCCAGCTTGTCTCTATAACATCAGCTAATCAGCAGAGCTCTGTAGAGATTGACTGCTATGCTAGTGAGGCAGTTTTTCCCTTTAATTCAAGTGTGGAAGAGAAGGGACACATCTAAAAGTTGCAAGACTTTGGCCCTCGAGGCCTGCGGTTTGGGACCATTGCTCTAAACACTCACCATCTTTCATTGTGGAATCCAGTAAAGTAATGGTCGAGTCAAATCAACTCTCCCTCTCATTGCCGGTACCATGTAACCATAATGGAAAACCAAATAGAGCTGAGAAGAGCCCTGCTGAGTAGTTACTAGTGGTCTTAGTGATTTTGTTAATTTATTTCAATGTAGACACAGTAATGCAGTCAAAGGGGGGATTTTATATATATATTTTGAGCTTTGTATCATGTTGTAATATTATTCACTCTTAAGAAAACATGTCTGGAGTGTTTTCTCGATTCTTCTTGTCTCGATTCTGTGCATGTCTGAGAAATCCTTGATTCCCCTGTGGCAGCCATTCAGGCGTGTCCAAACGCTTTCTCTCACAAAGCTCCGCACACTTCCTCCTCAACTAACCCACTGCTGTACGAAGAACTATTTACAAAATAACAGCTGCGAGAGAGTTGGGAGTCCTGATTGTGGCAGAATTTGCTACAAAATAATTGACTTTTTCCATTTACTCTTATAAAGTAAAAACAGAAACTTTGCAGTTTCACACGATCAGAGAACGACTGCTTCATTTTGTAAAAAAAAAAAAAAAGAAAGAAAAAAAAAAGAAATCCAACATCACCTTATTAGGAACTAAAACTCAATTCTTCTAATCAATCTGACACTTTGCTGCACTCTTACAGCTCATTCATATCTGCCCTTTGCACAGTTACAGTGACAAAATATTTCCTGGTGATGGCCTTCCATACGTCACATGCTAGAGCTATTATCCCTGATTTTGGTTATCCTGTCATTTGAGCCAAAAACGTGTGACTCTTTAAAGTGCATGTTATACAAAAATGTCCGTTGCTTTGTTGAAGCACTAAACAGTGAAAAACTATTCACACGTTTTGAAAAGTAATATCTAATGTCACCGTTTTGTCGTGTTTCATAGCTACCCATCATGCACTAATGCATACATCTTATATAAATTAAGAGATGAGCATGAATTTATTATCTGCCTGTCAAACCGTCTTTGACCAGCAGGTGGGGTTTGTGTGCACATGAAGCCAAAGAAGTTAGCCTTTAGCCACCTGACTCTCCTCTCACTCAAGCAGCATCCAGTATGATACAGATAGGCAGAGCTGCACTACAGTTCTATTTACAAAAACTGCAGTAAAATAATGCATGTCACCATGAGACGGGACACCATCTTAAGTTTTTATTCTTAAGAGAGTTTTGTTTTTTTCAAATGGTCCTTATTTAAAACTTAAACAATTAACAGTTAACAATATTTTCTTTCCTGCTCTGTTCCATTCCTAAACACAAATGAAAGCAGACATGAGCAAAGAAAACACATTTTGAGCAAAAGAATGAAAATAAAGTGCCTTTGGGCAACGACGCCCAAACATTTTGTCATGTGGGAAAGAATTATGACGTAGAGGGCCCTTGTGGGTCACAAAAAAACTAGATTTTTAAGTAAAACCATGACAACTTGTGTAAACGGGTTGGACACCTTATTTCCCGCAGTAACTTACATCGATAATAAAATGAAATCGGCCTACTTTTGTAAAACTTGTTTAAAAAAACTGGAACATTTGAGTGTGACCAAAGGTCAACCACAAACAATCAGCTGAGTTGCTGCTGCTGAGGATGTCATGATGCAAACATTCCTCCAGAGATTGAAGTCGCACGCGTTCTTTTCAGTTTCCACCTTTTATTTTTCTTATCTCACTTTCCGTCATCGCCCCCGCCGCCTCCCCCTCTCTCTCTCCCTCCTCACACCGGCACACATCGCCCCCCTTTCTCCCCCCAGCCTTAATTGGGAGTCAGGCAGAGCAGTGGAAATCGCATTAACGCGGGCCCCGCCTGGGTGTGCCATCCATCTTCTTTTTTATTACGCCGCGCCGGGGCTGCCTGGGCCGCTGCCGTTCGATTTGTCACCGGCCTCGTTCGCTGATAACAGGCATTTGTCATCGCCTTGCCTCCCTGTTAATGTTATCATCTCCTCCCTGACAGCCGCCCTCCGCCGGGGAGCGCCTGCGACAAAGCACATCCGTCAAGCGAATATTTCCACGGCTAAGGGGACCGCGCTCTGCAATAAGCCACATTAAAGCACTTATGAAGGGTGCAGGCCGAGCAGTTTGTGCGGCGCTTCCCTGTTTGTGTGTGTGTGGGCGCGCGCGCGCGCGCGCGCGTGTTGTAAACCTTTAGCATGCCTCTTGATCGCGCACGAGCTCGGTGCGCATCCGCACTCTGGTGTTTCAGGAGCGCGCGGTGATCCTGTCAGTGTGGTAAAAGAGGCGAGGTGGGGGCCGACAGGGAGAGGAAGAGGTAATTTGTTGCAATTAATTACGCAGTGAGTGTGGCTTTGTTGTGTGGGAGAGCATTTTATCTGTTGGAATGCTTCCTTCGTCAGGGTGTGATGCTATTTGTTTGATTTATAGCTTCTGCCAGCCTGAGGCACAGCCAACTGTGTGTGTGTATGTGTATGCTGTGGCATTATCCGCAGAAATATACTGTAGTCTCTGTGACAAGGAGACCTTTGTTTGAGAGTGATGTTACATATGAACAGGCCACTCAGCCCTTGCTGTTGGTCCTCTGCTGGGACTGGGGACTCGGCCGTCCATTTGTCTTTCAGCAGCAGCTCCAAAGGTTGACCCTCCATCACGAGCCCGCCTTGCCTCTTTATAAGACAGGCGGTCATGTCTGAAGTGTTGAGACCACTGCAGCATGCAAAACCCTCGCTGCAAACCCGCACACGCCGAAGTTCAACTCTTTTGTTTTTATGAGGACGCCGAGAGATGTGACAGCATTTATCCATTCTGCCCCAGCTGGGGGTTGCGGGGCCCTTCTGCAGGCGCTGACAGATGGATCAGCCAGCCTAGAGGCAGAGGGAAGAGAAGAGAGGGAGAGGAGAGGCCTTCCGCATCGCTCATGCAGTGTGAGTCGTGAATGCTGTATCGTGTGTCGCATGTTGTGGCGGGGCCTCAACCTTCACACAGCACCGGAGCCGTGAGGATGGCGGTGACAACCGTAACTGAAACTCGCTCCACACTCTCGATCGTTCACGCAAGCAGTTCAGACAAGATCGGAGGTGATCAGGAAGACTCTTGGTATGTCACAGAAATCACAGAAGATAGACAGGCCAGTAAGAGGAGCATCGGCTGGAGGAGAAACCAAGAGGCCCGTGGTAACTCTACAGGAGATGCGGAGTTCTTCAGCTCAGGTGGGAATCTGTTGTCATGGTGATGGGTCCACAAAATTAGCCTTTATGGAAGAATTGCTTAAAGAAAGAAGGCTGTAGTAAGTTCTGCAAGCCATGTAGGACACAGCAAACAGGAGGAAGAAAACAGCACACATAAAATACCTGCTTAAGTGGTCATGTATTAATAAACTATTCTGGCTTATCCTTAGCTGTCCAATAGGTTATTGGTTAAGGTTATTGAACAAATATTCATAACCTTTAAGCTTTATCGTATTTTCTCATGTGACAGCCACAGATTTTTATAGATTTCATTGGATCTTTTAAGTAATGGTCTTGCAAATTGCCAACTTTATTTATGAGCTATTTTAAAACAGCAACTAACCAAAGTGCTGGACAGACATCATGTACTAACACACTAACTACTAACACATTGTAGAGCCCTTAGGAAAGTGGAATTACAATAATTTACTGTTCTGCTTATCAGGTGGCACAACTTGTTGATATGATGAGTATTAGTTGTGCACTTTATAAACGCCACCTTAATGAAGGAGTGGCATCAAGAAAACCATTTTTGAAGGAAAGCCTTGAGAAGTCCCATTTGTGGTTTTGTTATCAGTCGAATAGGGGACACAGCACGCATGGAGGAAAGTGTCTGGTGAAATTATACCAAAAACCCAGCTTTTTGACACCTTTTCACCGTGAACGCACAATCTTCTCCACTACCTTGAAACATGGTGGCAGCAACATTATGCTGTGGGAATGCTGGTCAGATTTGATGCAGAGGAGTTAAATGCAGTGGTGTCCTGAGGGAAAACCTGTTAACTTCCAGCAGGACAACACTAACTACCACTAGAGCTGCTAATCATATTAATATGTTATAGTACTGACCAAAGGTCTAACCTTAATATGTGGCAAGACTTAAAGATTAGAGTTCAAAATGTTCTCTAGTCTAAACTAATTAGATAAAAAGCTCAGTCTCAGGATGTGCAGAGCTGGTAGAGATATAATCTACAAGATTATATATATATAGACACTGCAAAAGTTTGCTTCGTGGTACTGACTCAGGGGAGCTGAAATTTATATGTGCAGAACACTTTTCATTTTTTTTTTTTTTTAAATTTATACAAAAATTGAAGAATGATGAATTGTCTCCCTTCAAACTAACAACGGGGTTCTGCTGTATGCTGAGCGATACCAGAAAATCCCAGTTGAAAGTTTCAGTTGAAATCCAATAAAATGTGACAAAGGTCAAGGGCCAAACCAGGGCCCTCATGTTTTACTTACTTATTGTTCAAAACAAATCTGAGGACAACCACTGGCTTTAGTTTATTTTCAGCTCGATATCCAGTGATTTGCCAATCTTCAGCACAGCATATCAACGTGGAGTCCTGTGTACAGGTAGCTAACCATATGTCTTTGGCCAATAATAGGTCAAATGAGCCTAACTCTGAACAATAGTGATATCATGTGGTGCTGAAAGAATCAAATTAACACAGTGGCTGAAAACATCTGAGAGAAAACTGTGAAGTCTCCACAGTTCCAACGAAAGAGCCAAGCGACCGTGGGAAATTGATCCGAATGTGACGAACAGTTGAGCCGAGGCACATGACCGTGTAGCCTCTGCTCCACGTCATGGACACCAACCGAGGAATTTAACAACAAACAATAAACAAAAACTTCTCAACAAAGCAATATTTTATTATACTTTGTGTACATTCATGTCTCTTAGACTTGTTCAAGTAAAGCAGTCAGTCTCAAGGCCGTAGTTCGTCATCGTACTCTTTTTTTTTTTTTACGGGAAGCTATTTTTCTCTTTCCACCTTTCACTTTTCGTCATGGGGCCTGAGTGATCCGTAGCCGTTCATCAGCGCCAGTTTCAGGTGACTGTTTGGAGTCGGCTCCTCCTTCTGGACGCTGTTTTTGGTTGCAAACATCTGGCTGATCTCCAGGAAGGTTTTGTTCTTGGTCTCAGGAATGACCCATATGGTGTACACAGCGACTCCCCAGCAGATCGCGCAGAAGATCAGGTAGCAGTACGGGCCCGTTGCATCCTAAAAAGGGACAACGCAAAATAATCCAAAAGGGTACGGAAGCTGACTTTATTAAGTTTAGTAACATTTAAAGTTTCTTGCTTTAAATGCTTAAATACAATCATAAACTGCTGCTCCATGGAAATTGACAAAAAAGCCTGTTAGGATGATTTAATTTCAAAAATATTTTCCATTATGCTCATCAAATGCCATGGCATCTAGCTAAATAATATTTTTTGTTGTGTTACTGTAATTGCCCACTGGGACATGAAATCTGAAATCCTTTAATTTCTAGTAGATAATATTTCCCCCCAAAACATAATGTAGCAATTTTTGCTTAAGCTAATTTTTCAAAAATGTGTTTTTGAAAAAAAAAAAAACATTTTTGTCTGGTTTTAACATCAGTTTTAGGTGTTAAAACCAGATTTGTGTTGCATGACATTGCGTCAATTTTGTCAACCTTAATGACATTTGGAAATTATACGTTTATAGTAAAAATGTGAAATATTTTGCATAAACAAAAAGTACAACCAGTTAGCAGGAAGATTAGGATCTATGAAAAATACATCAACAGAAAGTTAAAAACCTGCTTTTTGGAGAGCCACAAAAACATATTCATTTATCCATCCACCCACCCAATTCTTCTGGATCTGAAGGAGTTCCTTGGCCAGATGAGATTTATAGTGCCCACTTCAGCTGACTCCTTTTGATGCACAAGAGCAGCTCATTTACTCGTAGCTGTCTTACAGAACAACCTCATTTCTGTCACTTTTAAAGTGACTGATTAACTTTGTATTCGTCAGGCAAGTATTTATGTCTCTCAGCAATAGGTCATGGTCATAGCAGAGACGGATCGGTGAATGAAAAGGCCTTCATTACTACAAATGAGGCCCTCATCTGCACCTTTCACTCCATCCTACCAAGACACAGAGACTCCTGAACTCTTGAGAAAAAAAACATAAGCACCAGTGGACTGTGATATTGTCACTTTAGGTGGTCTGACACATTGTTTGCAGATGAGCTCTGCTTTCTCCACTTTTTGATGAACAGAGCTGAGTGAAATATTAAAAGCTTTATGTTTTAAACTTTAAAAATTTCTGCTTTAAATTTCTCCACATCTTTCTCCCTAACATGCCTTTGCTCCTGCTTGGTCTTCATGATGCTGTTTGTTCACTGATGTTCTCTAACAAACCTCTGAGGCTTTTACAGAAACAGTCGGTTGCCATGTGTTTCAGATATGATCATATATTAAAAAAATACATAGATCTATGTCCTTAAAGTTCACTAAAAGTGCTAATTTGTGTCCATCGTTCACATAAACGCACAGAAGTTTCTGGTTCTTGAATAACAAAATATATATATACATATATAAAAAAACCACGACAGACCATTCTGGCTAATAATAAGTAATCTGAAACTTGTCCTCCAGAATAGAAAAGTTTCAAACTAGTCTGAAATAGTTTGAAATAGAAAAGTTTCAAACCATGATTGCATCTGAGGAGAACTGAAAGACCTTTGCATTGTTAAAAGTTCAGATTCAGTTTCTGACCTCGAGGAAAGGAAAGACGAAGCCAATGGTGAAGTTGGACAGCCAGTTGAGGCAGCCGGCCACGGTGTAGGCAGACGGTCGGTGCGACTGCTTAAAGAGCTCGGCTGTGATCAGAAAAGGAACGCCGGCTGGAAAGACAGGACGAAAAAGCGGCCATGTTAACGTAGAAACCAGAACTGCTGCATTCTGTGTCTCTTTGGTGAAATTTATAGGCTCCATTCGACCAAGCATCCAGTCATCACATAAATCCAATTTAATTACCCGGTCCCGTTATGAAATTAACACCAGCAACTTCATTCATCAAGTAGTTTATCAATATTCCCTCTCTGGCCTATTTACTAGCCTTTGCTCAAAATTAATAAATGGTGATCTAACAAAAGCCAAAGTGCTATTAAGTTACACTCGTTTCCTTTCATGTATTTCATTTAAGATGGCCGACAACGTCTAGAAGAGGCAGGCAGTAAGTGTGGAAAGATGGCAGCTTTAGCAGGGACATCTACAAGTGTCGGGGTTACATCAGAGGGTGGCTTTGCTTTAAACATTTCTCATTGTTAGATTGTGCCTTAGCCAAAGCTCTAATGATCATCTTCCAGAATGATGTCCTCATTATCTGTGGCTGCTAACAGCAGACAGAGAGGTTTAGTACTGTCAGATGAATAACTATAGGCCATCATTTGTCAACATGCTCTACGTGAGAGCAAGGTTTCCTCCAAAAGAAACCGTATTCATCACAGGGAAGCTTGTGAACAATGAGCCATTAAAGGTCTAATTGCAGGAACAGAGATCCTCCTTCTTGTTCTGTGGTATAGATTTTTGCCGCGTTGATGAATGATGCTACATACACCAGATTTGGCCCGATTCATCATCCTCACGGGTCCGCTTGATGTGGTGGTAAACTAACGCCTCGTAATTCTCTTCCCTCGTCTCATCTAAATGGCTACAGGAATGGATGTAGTGTGGCAGCACAGATTTCCTAATTTACAAGAGTAATGAAATACAATATCTCTTCATGCTCTCGTAGGGAGGAGGGGGGAGTGGAGGCTGAGTTTCTGCTGTTCCTCAAGCTTCCAGTAGGGAGCAGTGTCACCTTAAACTCAAGGGCTGCCTCTGCTGACGGAAAGGGTTCAGATTGAGGTCTGGGAGTGTTTTCTCCTTCTCCTGTGAAATAAAAATTGGAGGATATGATGGAGTTTTGTATTACCTGGACCTATGCAGAAGCCAGCGATGATCCCCACAACACAGCCCACACTGATGTAGCTCATGAAGGGAAACTGCGCCTGCAAAGCCACGGAAATTTGCACACTTTCTAATGACTATCCATTTAATTGCACTCAATCATTTTGATTATAAGATACCAGAAACATAATTTGTACCATGTGGTGCTCCTTGACATTTACTTAATATGACACATAATTACTTTCTTGCTTGTATTGCTATTGTTTACAGGCATAAACAAGACAGGGAAGAGGCAAATTATAGATATCTGAACTTACTGATTCTAATATTCTTGTTAAGTAAAGTGCACACAAGTTTTTAAGAAGCAGTCATTGTAGATATACCTGGAGGAGGACGGACACGGTGATTCCCGCACAGCAGAGACCCATGAAGAGGAACCCGCCGATAATCAAAGGTCGTCTGCCCACACGCTCAATGGTGAAACACTAAATAATGTAAGGGGAAGTGGTGAATGGCTGGCAACTGTAGACAAATTTAAAGGGCAGAAACAATTGACATTTTCAGCATTCATCTCCTGTGTTTTAATGTCTGCTTCATAGCACACTTACTGTATTGCGCAAAAGTCTTGAGTTAAGTTTTGAATTTCTCTCTATTTACTGTTAAGGAGTAAATTTTTATGGTGGCACTGATAATCTTTTCTTAACTTATTTGGAAAGATAAGGTATTTAAAGCCTTTTCTTTGGACTTTGGCTGCTCTCTTTTCTATTAATTTTGTACAGCAAAAATAATGTTTAAGATTATGTACAAATAAAAAGTAAGACATGTATTTGTTTTACTTTTATCTCCAAATATAATCCAGGGCAACAAGCTACCTAACTACCTTTCAGAGGAATGTCATTTATTTTCTAAACTGTGGCCAACCTAGACTTGTTGACCCACAAAAAATAAATGTTTAGACATTTTATCAGTAGTTACAGCTCAATTTGTTTTAACTTCTTCCACCTCATCCGTTTCAAATAAAAAATAAGACAAAGTTTGATTGTCTGAAAAATAACATTTTAAGAACAAAACAGGAGCTATTAGATGAAAACTTTGAAATCAACAGATGATAACTAGACCCACTCCTCATCCATTATCCCTCAATTGAGTAACAGTTTTTAAACCTTGTTGTTGGACCTGTATAGTACAATAATAACAAACTAAAATCCATCTGCAGTTAATTAACTGGGTTTCATGTCAGCTGACAGTCTAACAGAGACGCTGCTCATAGCTTCCTCTCATCTTGCAGTATTGATGGGTGGTGCTTCTTTAATTTCCTCATCATGACTGTCATTGGTTTTTTATTCATCATTTGTCTTTAATGCAGTCAGAACAAAGTGGATAAACCTTCTTTCAGCCAGCTGGCTTGCAGTGTGTAGCAACACGTGGACAACACCACATTATTCAACATTCCAAACGGCCAGAGAAAACTTTGTCACTCCTTCACTTTATATGGCATCTAGTTAAACGTTTTTGAAACAATGAAATGATATAATTGAAGATTTTAGCAGTTTTAAAACACTAGAATACACTGATATCAGTAACTCCATCCCGTGTTATCTGGTTCTGCATCCAACTGTGAGATCAGATCAGATCATAACACTGAGACTTTTTGCTACAGAAAAAAATAAAAGAACAATGAAAAAGACATTACTAACAAAAATACAATGAAAAGTATTAAAAACACTATTTTAAAGCACTTTCTAGTGGAGTTTAAATCAAGCTAACGTCTGCACACTTGATGAAACATAATTTGATTAATCATGCTGTACAATGTTGTGTAATATTTAATCAGACTTTTTTAAATTGTTTTTTTTACAATTTACTAATTAACTCTCCAGTCAACATAATCATATCACCAGAGGAGTTGACTTCATGTTTCAGTCTTGTCATGTCAAAAAGCTGTTAGATAAAGCCAAACACAAACTGATAAGCGTCGCTTTAAAACGTCCGCTCACCCCCAGCATCCCAGCGATGACCTCTATGGCTCCAGTTCCCACCGTCGTGTACTGAATGTGAGGTTCTGGGATTCCTGCATTCCTGAATATTTCATTTGTGTAGAACCAGATCTGAAATTCAGAAAAAAAACATAAAGTTTATCAGGATGAATCTGACGGATTAGAACCTCAGAATTAGATTACCTAGTTTTCTAAGGAGCCAAAACACCCGTCTTGTTATTTTGCACTTCCACTTGATTCATTATGCCGATCATTTTCATTAGTCCGACCATCACTTATGCGTTTGAGATTCTGCATTTCATGAGCATGGATTGCTGACAAGTGCTCCCCTAGAAATTAATTTGTGCGTTCTCATCAATCATATTTTACTGGAGCAGCATCCATCATTGATGAGGTGAGGACAGAAATGTGATCGGCGCAGTTCAACCCTGTCTTGTTGATTTAGTAACCCAACATGTTGCATTTTATCAACATAACAACTTTGAAACACACATGCACGCGTGTCTGGTTACAGTGAAATATCATTTCCTTGTGTTCTTTTTAAAGAAAACATCTTGTGGTTCATCTGCAAAATCTTTATTTTTTTCCCCCATCTATTCTTTTGCATATTTATTCCTGATGAGTTTGGGACCATTTTGCTGTTGATGACCCAGTTTGGGTCAAGCTCAGAAAAAGTCCAAATCTGTGTTTGTTGTTGTACCGCAACAATAAACCTCACATATTATGAGGTTTGTTGTCGCGTTACGGCACAAAGTGGTGTAGGAATATAAAGTGGACCTAAAATAATGTTTAAGATTATGTACAAATAAAAAGTATGACGTGCATTTGTTTTACTGTTTTATCTCCAAATATAATCCAGAACAACAAACTACCTATTTAGTAAATAAAGTTGTGGAGAAATTTACATGCCTGGCAATGAGATCATTAATTAGAAAAGCTGCCAAATTGTCCATGCTTTTGGTCTGAGATCAAAATCAAACTCTTCTGCAACTTTCAGATCGCCCACGTCCTACAATAATGGCCTTTTTTGCCATAAAGACAATATAATTGCCACATCTTTTATGCCAAAAAAACTTTGGCACAAAATGACTTAGGCCATTATTTTAGGAAGGTAGCAAAATTATTTTTAAGGCAGAAAATGAACACCTTGAGCAAATTCCCACTACCCTAAAAACTCATGGTGGCAGCATCATGCTGTGACGACACTTAATGGGGGCAGTGTAAGGGGTCAGAGGTCATTACAGGGGAATCATAGAAGAAGACCTGCTTCAGACAAGAGCAGATGTTCAACTTGCAGCTGGGGAACCACGCCTAAAACCAGCCAGAGCTACAACTTAGTGGTTCACAGTATATTTATGTGTTAAGACCAAAACTGAATGGAGAATATGTGGTGATACCTGAAAACTCTCCAGTCAGTCTGACTGATGACTTATTTCAGTGTTAAAATGTGTAAGGCTGGTAGAGACAAACCCCAATAGTCCAGATTTATGCATCTGTTGGCTGAATTGTTGGGTTCATTCAGATTTAACTTTGAGAAATGTTCTGCTGTTTGCTTTTTACTTTCTGCTCATTAAATGTATGTAACTGAGGCCTGTAGAGTCTGAAATGAAGCTCTTGATAAGCAGCAGTAACTCCCACTATTTCCATCCTAGCATTGTGTTAGCATGAACCTGCATGCTCCAGACGAGCTAAATGCTAACATTTTTCTGAGTAATGCTGCACTTTTTACTGATCAATGTGTTTAATTCAGTATTTCTAATATTTTCATGATACATTCACTCTATTTAATGCTTGTTATTGTAATTTCAATGTGATAAACTACTGAAGTGGAATGAAAACATGGGGACATGGGTCTTACAATTTTTTGCCACTCATAGATTTCAAAAGTGTGGCATGCATTTATACTCAGCCTTCTCTACCGCTATACAAACTCAGGGACAGCTCTATTCCACAGAATGAGCAAGATACGCCGATAGTTTCCGTCATAACTTTAGATAAGAGCAGATAATAAATCATTAACTGAAATACATGTTTTAGATTTCAGTTTTAGCCTCTTGTTCTATGTGAAGCCTTGCAGAGTTCCTGCGTGGAGCAGCTGGGACCGAGCGACCCAGCAGGGAGCCCCCGCCCTGCTGGGAAATGATGCCACCGTGAGCCAGCATGCCTGGAGCTCCCATCCACACGAAGCAACGAGCACAAAGATGTGCTCCACTTTGCGTTCAGATGGGTGGACCTTGTTAGGTGAGGTTGCAGTGAGAAAGATAATGAGGCGTGATCGTGTCGCCCTCAGCTTAGTTATTCAGCGGGTGTAGTACTGTGCAACTCTGTGATGTATGGACAGAAGGAAGGAGCCCAGCTGGGATCTGAAACAGTCTGAGCTCTCGTTTTTTTTGCGTGAAGCGCACAGAGCGATGCACTTCATCCAAAATAAAAAAAAAAATAAAAAAAAAACACAACGAAGCCGCTGCTCTGTTCCCCACTCACTGCATCGATCCCAGACAGCTGCATCCCCATGTTGACCACCACGATGGTGAGGACCTGCCAGCGGACAGAGCGGTCCATGAGCAGACGGCGGACAGAAAGGGTCTTGATGGAGGAGAGCGACCGTTGTTCCTCCTGCATCTCCTCCACCTCAGCCTGGATGTTTCCTTTTTTGCGGAAACACTTGAGGGCTGGAGAACAGACGCAGCTTCTGAATTTTACAGCACACAAAACTGAAATGACAAAGAAAAGAAGTGCCGTCTCTGACCTGAAACGGTCGCGTGGACATTTTCCTTCTCAATCAGCAGGTACCGTGGACTCTCTGGAAACCATGGCAACAGCATCAGCTGGACCAAAGTAGGAAACAATACGAGGGAGAGGAGCAGTGGCCAATGTTCTTCCTGCGTGAAGAAACGTAAAAAAAAAAAAAAAAACATTTTGCTTTTGTTTAAACTACACTGTTGTTTCCGTAAGAAATACGTAAAAATTAAACACGTTGACAAACAAAAAAATATATTTTTTTTCATTTTTTCCATGCAGCTACTCAATAACTGCTCACATTGGTGTTCAGATCGAAAGGCCTGAAAGTATAAACCAATATTTTTGCTTGGCCAAGTGTTGTGAAATTCCCAGGGTCGAGCTCAAACATCATGTGAACGTTATCAAATTATAGATCTGTTTGTTTACATGCTTCATCAAGCAACTTAAGCACATTTTTAAGTGATGTGTAAACACACAGGCCCACATACTTGTTTGTTTCAGAGTTGTGAATTCATTATCTGGATAGGATTGTTTAGCTTTTCCTGTCATTTGCAAAGTTCGGGATTTCTTTAAGCAAGTTTCAAGAAAACTAACAACAAATTTATTCTTTTATTTATCAGATCTGGAGGGCCATGTCCTGCAACTTTTAGATGTGTTCCTACTTCAACACACCTGAGTCCAATAATGAGCTAATTATCAGGACTCTGGAGACCCTGACTGCCAACTGAGGAGGCGATTTGGACATTTGATTCACGTGTGTTGGACCAGGGACACATCTAGAAGCTGCAGGACACAGGGTTTGATTGTTTTTAATCCCAGTTTTTAAAAATGTTGTGATAAGAATAAGAATAATAGGAAAAAGAATAAAATGACAAGCTGACTCAGACACAGTGCACAACATTTGGTACCTTTCCCAGCAGCTCAGAGAGCCCAAGAACTTGAGCACTGAAGACTCCCAGACAGATGTGGATGCTGGGAACAAGGCCCAGAAACCCACGCAGGTTCTTGGGGGCGATCTCTCCGAGGTACATCGGCACCACGCTGAGAGAGATCCCTGAAGAAAAAACATAAAACGTCGGATCGATACGTCACACCATGTGCTCATAAAGAGAGCGACCATTTCTCAGGATTTCGAAAGGAAAGTTGTTATATTTAAACCTCGGACATTTATTAGTTTGGTGCACTGCTGACCACTAACGTGAGAATGAGGTGAGAGCAGAAGCCTTAAAAATGGTTTGAAATGATTTATGACATTGTTCAGAAAATATTCTGCAAGTAGAGGAACAGCTGCTTCAACATACACACAGGTCTCAATGGAGAATGCAAGTTAACCCTGGAAGCAGAACCCAAGATGCTAAAAGAAGTCTCCAGAACCTGTAGCAGGTTCGTTCTACAGCTGATCTCAAAGTGCTTCTTACCTGTAGCCTTTTAAAAACTAACTCAGACGTGTGAACCTACATTGAGAAATAAGTAAATATTTTCAGTATTTGTTTGGGGTAGGCCTACCTGAATGGACCCCTGTGATGAAGCGTCCTGAGATGACCATGAAGGGATTCCTGAACCATCTGCTGAAGCCCATCAAAGACCCTCCAATAAACACCAGCATGGTGGACCGCACCAGAGTCCCTTTTCTGTTCAGACACATCACCTGTCAAAGCTCGTCGCTCATAATTATTTTCAAAGACCATCAGCGAAAGAAAGAGTCATTTTTACAAGCAAAACAGGCAAGTAATCCATCTGCATCCACTCTGACCTTCCATATTTAGTGACAAGTTTGCCCACCAGCAGCGCACCGGTCATCCCGCCGATGGCAAAGATGGACACAGTGAGGGAGTATAAGATTGTCAAGAAGTGCTCGTCCGGGGTCCAGTGATGTCGCTTGGTTAGCGTCTCGTTGTAGAAGGCTTTGATGAACTGGGAGAAGAGAAATAATTTTTATAACACTTCAAACAAAGCTGAAGCAAAAGATTACACATTTCCATACATTTTTAAAGAATCGAGCACAAATCTAATTCATTTCTTAAACAAAGCTGCCAAATTTGGGTGAAGCATAATGTGATGGGTAAAAAAAACAAAGTCCAAAATAGTCCTTAGTTTTTCACTCTGTCTAAAATTTATTATGATGCCCTCCAGCATTCCTCAGATTTTATTCAGTTTTAGCTGAAACTGCGCTGAGGAGAAATGAAACTCAGTCTAGTTTTACTCTAGAGATTCAATTCATTTATGTGACATCAATATGAGCACGAGGAGGAAGACAAATCAGTAGATCATTAGATAGAGGATGTGTTATATAACATAACATGTTTTCTGTCCAGTCCATAAAGTAAGAAATGTGTCATAAGATACACAGTGACCTCTAACTGAGAGTAACATCAGCTTTTTTTTTTTAAAGGAAGTCAGGATTTTAAATTAAAAGACAACATCATAATTCTCCAAATTCAGCATTTCTTCATAGGCCTGCTGTTAAATCCACAGCATTTAAGAATCTAACAAAAGATTTACATTTCTCCTTTCACAAAAACCTCTGATTAATAAATTCATATTTTTCACACAATTTCACTCAGACTGCAGCTTAAAACTTTCCACTTTGAGAGACTTATTGATATTTGTCTTTTTGTTAGGTGTCTGAGTTTAACCAATAACTTATTGACTTGTTGATCTCCGCCTCCGTTTCTCTTTACTGTCCGTTGCCTGCGTAAAATTTAAATATACTTAAAACTAAATATTCAAACCTGTTTTTTAAATCAAATATGCTGAAATTCTGGGACCTTGTAACATTTAAAACTGAACAATTCATGTTTAAAGTAGGAAACCATCAACTTCCACACAATATACAAAAAATCTTTTGTGACACAGTGGGAGGTTATAATTTAAGAGAAGGAAATAAAAAAAATGTATTAGAACAACAAAAAAAGAGTTTTTGTTCATCAATGTGTGGAGTAGATTTATGGAATGATGAGTTAAAAAAAGTAAAAATATAAACCAGCTTAAGAAACTGTTCAAAAGGGAGCTTGTTGGGAAATATGTTGCATAAAACGAGTGTTTACAAAGACATAAATGCTAGTGACCATATTAAAAATGTATAAATAATTGTACACTTAAGGATGAGAATGTGACATTTAAGTGACATGTAACATGGAAATAATTTACGTTTACCTGGCGTTTGGAGATTTAAATGTTTATAAGTTGATGAGCATGAGAGGGAAACATAAGCTCTTGTATCTTCTTCCTGCTCCTTTTCGAACGGATAATGTAAAATAGCAAGTCAATTGGGCATAATAATTTGTTTTAATTTTTATTTTTTTCTTGTTTTTACTCTTTGTCTGCAAACAAACAGTAAGAAGTTCATTTATGTTCAGCTTAGTGAGGAACATTTGTTTCCCACGCTGGATTTTATTCTCTTCTCCTTCTTTAATTGGTTCCTTAGCTTGTGGAAGACATCGAGCCCCAGCATTGTCTTATGACATTATTATCAAACTTTACAAAAATTGTTACATTAAAAGCGTCAGCATGACGATTCCTGATGAGCCAAATAAAAAAGAAAATCTCTTACAAAGTGCTCATTGTATCTCCTTTGTTTTTAAGCGAAGAAAAGCGGCAATCAGAAACAGAGTGTTGTAAACTAGTCCTGCTTCAGAATGGGGTCATCCACGTCAAAACTGGAATGTTCACAGCTTAGCCGCTGCACCGCAGCAAATCAGACAGAGAGGCAGCAGAACAGAACAAATGATGGATTAGGAGCTGAGGAGCATCAATGACACGCAGCCACATGAGGAGCACGATACAATCTGCCTTACAGGAAATTATCAAAACATTATACTTTTATTTGATTACAGGGACGAGTTGAAATAGTGATGCCAAAACCTTTGGTCAAAATCTTAGAAGTTTATGTATGGTTGAAAAAATTTGTTACAAGTCAAAAATGAAAAAAAGAGAAAAATTAAAGGAGGAATAAATATTTAACTAAAATTAAAGTAAGTCTGATTTGTGTGCAATTACAGAAAGGCTCTGTACACCTTAGTTTGTTTTTTCCAAAGGAAGCCGTACGGTTTGATACTGCAGAAGCTCAAAATCTTACCAGGTATTTTTATCTAGTTTCTAGTCTTAGTACTTCTTTATTAAGGTCACTGTTTTCTCTTTTCTAGGTATCAAAAAATATGGTAGCCTGTTCCCTGCACAAAAAACAAACAAAAGAAAATTGCAGCATTCAGCCAGTTTAGTGACCGGATGTCCCCAGATATGCCTCCGCTGCCAGTCCAAATCTGTAACACTGTTGAATTGCAGTCGGGGGGGGGCGCATGAAGTCATCCTGAGTGGCTGCACTTTTCAGGGCCTTCATAACCACTACATTAAAATCCACTGACTCAAAGATCCTCTGAAAGTTTTGAGTGTTCTGAGGACGATGCAGAAGCTGTAGAAACCAACCTCTGCAGGCGAGTTGACGACGGCCAAATTGAAGCCGTAGAGCATGGAGCTGCCGAACGAGGCCAGGAAAGCCACCGCCAGCAGTGACCATGTGAGATGCTATGGAGAGGAGAGCAAAGAAACAAATGAGAGAAAAACACACAAACTGTGACCTGTACGGCACATTTTTCAGCATAGAGAGAAATTTTACGGCATCATGTGGCTGCCAAACAAACATCTTACCTTTACAATTATTAAAGCGTGAATCAACAAAACTTTGTGTTATTTCCATGAAACAAATCATTGTAATAGATCACACAAACACTTGTGAGCTTAAAAAGTTTCTGTTGTTTACATCTCAATCGCACGCAACCTAAAAATATGTGACATGAAATCTTTTCTGAAGTTAAAACTTTTGCCCTCACAGAGGCAGAGGCCGCATGTGACGCTCTCTTTAGATTTTGAAAAAGGACAAAATAGGTCAGAATCTGTAAGATTCTAACTTTTTTCCAACTTTATATGTCCATTCCTTTAGATGTTGCGGAATGACACTAGTATGAGTGTGAATGAGGGAAAAGTAGGCTGACAGAACAAAAGCTGCTCAGTTCTTGAAATAAATCTAATTTAGGTCTAAATTGAGGAAGTTTTGAGCTCTGAATAGTTCAGAGGAGACAACGCTGAGCAGTCAGCATCAACCCAAGTAGATTTTACTTTATCTAATGTTCAACCCCTCGCCTCACGACTTCAGCCTTCCTCCCTGGTTACATTGTATACAAGATGGTAGAACCTCTGCCACACAACAAACAGCTTACTTTGTTGAGAAAACATGAGCTTAGAGTGGCGAAGAAGAGTCAACTCACCCCACTGATTTTTGCAGCATTTTCCTTTAACAACTCCTCTGCCATTTATGTCATGAATAATTCCTCCTCTGGTATAATCAGCTTGATGGAGACGAGGAGCAGCTCATCAAAGGGACTCGTGAAAACTCCTCACTCCGTGTCCCATTTGTAGATTCCTCCCATCGCTCATGTGGCGCAGAGGAGGCGCTTCCCGACGAAGGGCGGAATCGGCCAACTTATTATCAAACGCCTGATCCATTCCCAAACCAGCCGTGAACTGGTTCCACCGGATCCGGTCCATTAGAGATCACATGAGCCCTGTGGGTCATCCTAAAGAGCAACACTGCTGGTAACAAACAGCTAATGATGGAAAAGCTTGGCTTTAAATAAACATTTAAGGAGGAGAATCAGCAAGCAAAGATGCTGAAGAAACTGTCAAAAGTTAGCAAACGATGAACTCTGAGAGTCAAATTAAATTAAAGTGGGATACTGTGTGAATTACCAGATAAGTCACATTAACTGTGATTCCATATTTACTAAAGTGGCATTATTATGCATTACAATATGTAATGCATAATATGTGTATTACTGAATTAATCTGTTACGTTAAAGTACTACAGTGATATTTTGTTTTTTGTTAGAAAAAGCACATTTTGTCTCTGAAATTTTAGTTTCCCCTAAATGTTGGGTTTCCTCCACCCAAGACTAAAACCTATAAATGAAGCGTCAGTCCATCACCAGCCTGATGAGCTCTGTGTTTATTATTTGTCGCTCTTCACTCTGAGGAGACTTTGGCAATAGTCTCCATTATTGCCTCCTATATGATTCTTGCACTGCACTGAAGTTTATCCTTCTGATTCAAATATGTGACTTCAAATCAAATACAGTGTGGTGAGAACAAACACTACACACAAAACTGTATTCGACATGACCTTTGGGTTTTCTTCACATTTATTTGAATTTACAGCCATGAGCTGTAAGTTTGTTGTAATAATTTTGGTCCTCATGGTTTTATCCTGATCAATCTCTTCAGTTTTATCAAAATTTTCTCTGGTTGTTCCTTAGTTTTTCTTGCTTTCTGCTCTCCTCTCACACCTGGTCCTTATTGTTTATTGCCACAGCTGTTGCTCGTTTAGGTAATTACTCCCCCTGGTTGCAAAAAGGCAATTTTTTGTATTGCTGAATAAACATTTGCTTAGCTCCAATCAATCTGCTTGTCAGAATTCAGGTTCTTTCTATCTGACTTTTGCATTTGCATGTACGTTCTTGTAACAGGTGCTGTTATTTGACAGAGTTGTTTAACTCATCAGACGGTGTGAAAACTTCAGTCGGTACGGAAATCTGAGGCGTCTTTTTGGTTTTAACTTTAGGGATTACGTTAATGGAGCTGAACATAAGAAATCAACTTTGCAATAATGTTTCTGGTGAAAGGTTTTTCCCAAAAACTTGTGAATTGTTCAGGTTTTCCACAGCTTTTGTTGCTGAGAAGTTTTATACAATGTACCAGCGTATATTTTACGGTCTGAACCTCAACAAGATAAACAGAGGTCTGAGCTGTGAAATTCAAAAATGTTGGAGTCACACGACTTTTCTTTAAGGTGTACAAAAGCTCACGCTAGTTAAGTGTAAAACATCAATTGTGTTGTGAATTATCGACTTTGCTTAGACGCTCTTGCAAAGGGCCGATGATCCCATCCAAATCTAATCATTTACCAAAACTTCAGCTGGGACCAAATATTCTGCCTGCTCATTTTGGATTGTTTTAATTTTACAGCGATTGTTGTCAACACCCGTTGCTGTCGTCTGATAAAATTTCTAAATAAAATACCAGAACGTGGAATTCAGGAGAACGCTTTGATTACTTTTTAACTCGAAGGAGGATCAAACTGATATTTTCATCTATCAACAAGACCCATTTAACCTTTGAGCAGTCATGGTGGGCTTGTGGTCGTCTTGTCAGGTCTATAAGAAAGACCTAAAGCTCACCACTCCATGGTATATTAACCCCAAAGCATTAACAGGAGCAGTGCAAAGCCCTTCATTATTTTTTTTTTGCCTTCATTAACAGCTGCTGTAATGCAATGTGTGTACATCATAAGTTATGAATATCAGCGTACTTTTCAATATGCTAATTGTTTACACTTCACCTTCTTGGTATGTAATTATTCTTATGCAGTATTTGCCAACAGTGAGGGTTTTTGATGAGTTTTACACATTTATTTTGTCCCTTTCATTTTGTCTGTGAGCTGTCCCTCCTCTTCACTAAGAAATGAACGTATTGTTCTGGATTCATGGTTTTCACGCGACATCAGATCCTCAAACCTAATTCGGCATTTCCTTGGCATCATGCAAAGGGCCCTGCATTAAGAAGCACTGCATGCTGAGAAGTCCGAGTGACCAGGACATTTTCATTTCTTGCACATTTCCTCAAGATAACTTCTCAAATAAACATTAGTCTGTCAGGCAGAGGAGCTGATCAGAGATTTTTCAGTAACAATAACTCCCAGCTGTACCTATAAACCATGTTGATGGGAATAAATACAATGTAGCCCTTACATTGCCCTCTAAATATGTGGTGAAATACAGTGATAATTGGAAGATCATTACAATAATCAGCCTCTCTCATGTTAGCAATAGATTGGTTGCATCTTCATCTACAATCTACCCTCCAGAGCTCAAGCATGCTACTCTGTGTTTTTAAATTAAAGGCCAAATTGACACCTGCCAACCATTCCTGGTTTGTCAGCAACTGACCAATCAGCGGTCGCAGTTTGTCGCTTAGCACAAGCACCATCAACATTGCCGGGGTTTGTCGTCGCTAACGCGCTGCCGTCATAAAGTTTCCGAGGAAAATAGTAGTTCAATTATGGTCCAACGTTGTCAGTGGCGAAAATACAATCCTGACAGCTGATACCAGCGAGCTTAGAGGTCGGTATACAATTTATTTAATTTCCAAAACCCGAACGGAGCCTGGAATAATGCTGGAAATGGATCAAGGCCTGCAGCCGACCTCATGTCCAGAATGAACCTGCGATAGACAACCACATGTTCGTCTGTATAAAGGTAACTGGTCGTAAACATCCCATTTTTTGTCATGATAACACTTATTGATAGTCAAATCAAAGATTAATGAGTGAAGGTAGTTATGCTTGATTTTATGTGTGTAAATTCCAATGCTAGCTCTGCTGCAGTAACTGTGATATTTACATTTAAGCATCTTTTTTATACTAATGTTTATTTTTAAGAATTTTCCTGAATGCAGATTTTTACAAGCTGGTATTATTTAAGTCATTACTCACCCGTTTTGTACGTGCAAAATGCGTCCAATACAGCGTTCACACTCGCATCCAATGAGACTTTGTGCCCCTCATTTTCCTCTGGCTGCTAAAGACTTGGGCGTTAATGTTGATTTCTCTTTTGTGTCCCGCTAATAACCTTACGGACCTGATGTAGGACTCATTGGAGAATTTTCTCGCCTGTCGTCTTTGCCTTAGTGTTGGCTGATAAAGCAAAAATGTCTCGGGCAATGTATTGCGTTGCACTACCAGTGCCATTACTGTTTGTCGGAGGTTTTGTTCTACTTCCGCATGGGGGCGGAGCTGGCGTCAGCCATTTTGAACCCAATTTACATTTATGAGATATAAGTCATGACCGAAATGTGTTGCTTTTTTTTTTTTTTTCTTAGGTTTATATTTATTATGTTTTCTTGTCTTAACTGACATTTGACCTTTATTTTATGCTACTTTATCTATGCAGCACTTTAGTCAATGTGCTTTAGAAATAAACTTGACTTTTACTAAAAGTCTTTTTACCGCTTACTTTGTGAATTGAATCATGACTGAAGGAACAAGACCTTGTATACAAGCAGCTGCAGTTAGATTGTGACGTCAGGTTGGTTCTTTCAGTGTTTGAGAAAGGAGAGGAAGTCAAGCCAAGGTAGATCCAGTCTCTGATCTGTAACTGCTCTTCTCCTCCCTTTGGATGTTTTCTGTGCATCCCGCTCGGAGTAGAATCTGTTCAGACCCAGAACTTACTGAATGACTTCATCTTCCATCTGGAAAACCAAAACCTCCGTATTTCAGAATAAAAAAAAAAAAAACTGTACTGAACTTTTTGAAATCCACAATGCATTGTTAGCAGAACTAACAGTTTGTGCGTTTTGACTCCTAGCACTGATCTTTTTATTTTTATTTTTGTCTAGTTGATCCGTTTTCCATCTCTCACACATAATTTGCAATCTTGGTGACCATCTTCATCGTCTGACTAGGCTGAAAATCCAGAGAAGGAATCAGGGATGTCAGCTGCACGAACATAATTTTTCCATAACTTACAAGAGGGACATCTTAAGATTATAATCAGGATCTGGAACTACATGATTTAATTTCCTCTCAGCAGTGGATAAGGTGTCATTTGATAAATTACCCATCAATAGTAGACAGAGGGGGGGAGGGGGTAAGACGGTTCGGGAAAGCGATGTGTGGGTTTTTCATGTGTGTCTGCGTTTCATGGGAATGTGTGCATTTCCATGGACATGTCTCCCTGGCGTGCTCGAGCTGCTGGGTCAGAATAACCTCACATTAGCAGCCTATTATTTCAATAAACCTCCTCTTGCATCCACTTGACAGATCATCTGCCGAGAAAAGCAGATATTGCGCCCTTTAATCAGTCAGCCCCCTCCGAGCCTGAGGAGTCTCTAGTGCAGTATTTAAATTCCTCATTTACTCTGTTGCAGGCGGGACGCGCCTGTCCCCTATTGTTCGCTCTGAATAAACTGGGGGGCTGATCGTGTTAAGTGTGGCCGTGATTGATGGCTGCTGATGAAATCTAATATGCTCGCCCCATGTCATCGTTTAGCAGAAATAAGATTAGAGACGGAAAGAAAGAAACGGGCTGAGAGAGACGCCGACAAAAGGTGGAAATCTGTTTAATGCAATGAGTGATAAAAGTGAGGATTGTTGAGCGAGACCAGGATGAATCTGGGACGTTTACTCTTGTTTTAGTCGTATGTGGACACAGGCGCAACGACAAAAGCTAAGAAGCACAAAGAAGCAGCAGTCCCAAAAATCTATATTGCAATATGCACCTTTATATGAGTATATATAGACTTACTTGTGGGTGTTTAGGTATGAATATGTTCGTCTTTTCCTTACCATTATTATTATTGATGTTGTCTGTTTGTCATCATTGTTGAGTTTAGTACAAAAACTCTAAATATTACCAAGTATTTTTGTCTGATTTCTAGAGCAAATATCTTGGTACATTTGAAATTAGATAAAACTAACTTACGAGTCACTTTTGAGTGACACTGATGAATACTGAGGGAACAGAACCACTGTGGGATCAGTGGCAGATTATTTCACTTTCAACATGGGGGAAAATGTCTTGTTATGAGTGAAATAATCTGCCGGTGGAACTAGTACTTTTTTGAAAATCAATATTAAGAAATTATTGACTAGTGACGAGCTCTAATCTTTAAGAAAAGTTACTTGTAAGTTAACTTTGTCTTATTTCAAGTGTGCTAAGATATTTGCTCTACATACAAAAATACTAGGTGAGATTTAGTGTTTTTTACAGTGTTGGTTCCACTGTTGTCACTGGGAAAAAAAAAAAAAAAAAAAAAAAGAGCTATATGTCGGGTCACAGGGCTCAGTTTGAACATTTAAAACCCATGAAGGGAACCGACTGTCATCAGCCTCGCTCATTATTTACACAATTGTCATGGCAGCCATTATCAGCTGCTTGTGCTCTCGGTAAGGTCAGCAGCTGATGGCAGAAAATTCAGTGACTAAAGGCTCATGATTCTGTGTTCTGGACGCTTCACTGGGCCGGTGAACGTTCTGCCAGCCAGAGCGCTCTCCTCCGTGGGAGGCTGAGGAAGTGAGATTTTAGTGACCCCTTGTGGAATGAGAGCGCCACCTCAATATGGAGTGATTAAAGCCTGACAAAAGGGGGGGGATTACTTCAAAGGTTAGAGTCTGGGTGTATTTAAATGGAGAAATGTGACACACACTCCAGAGTCCACTTAAATAAGTCATACGTCTCATAGATGTCATCCTCTCTTCCCTCGGTCCTCCTCTGCTCTCTGTTTTACCCTTCTCACAGCTACATTAGTGCTTGATTTGGGTGTTATGGATCCCCCTCCTCCCTACCCGCTCCCTCTCATTGGCTGCGGCTGGACTCCAGCCCGGCCCACCTGCTCCGCCGCCTTCTCCTTAATGCGACTGGCCGAGGATGATGGATCACCTCCTGTCACTTTCGCCTCCTCCTCCAATCAACAACCGGCCATGGAAATTGATTGTTCTAATTTGCTCTCATTATTATTATGATATTAAGCACAATATACAGACACAGCTCACTGTCAGATCCGGGCAACGCCGTCATTAGTTACAGGAGCTGGAGAATACGCCTCAGTGGGGTTTTTCTCCCACAGATGCCAGGATGTAAAGGAATCAGTGAGCGTTGGAATAACGCAGTGCTTTTTCTTAATAAGATTTGCCATGCAGCCCCTCGCTGAGGTGATGTAGCATCTAATTAAGTTCAATTCGGTGCATCTGGGAAAGAGAGAAAGAGAGAGGGGTGTATAGAGTGGTGGGGGGAGAAAAAGGAGATATGATTAAGTCTCCCCCACGTCAGTTGCGGCGTGTTCACGTGCGAGGAAATGGGGAAGTGAGAAAACACTCATCTCAACATCTGCAATGACTGCAGACGATAGGAGTCTACAGTTATTAAATGCTGCTAGAACATGCCATTTAGATGCGTCGTACATTTACACAGAGCGAGAGGTGCTGAATATCAATCGGTGCATACAGTGAAGGAATCTGCACACAGAGATATGTAGATGATACTTTAGGGGTGGGCTAAAAGACAACCATGACTTATTAGTTATTTATTTATGTTTGTACAGTATCATCACAAGATGTTTCTGAATTTCCCACTGTGGAAAAGAAATGCTATTAAAGTTAAAATGTGAGAGAGGATTTAGGTCAAAGACAAAACTAGCAGGTACGGTTTCCCCAAATTGTGTCAATTAACGTAATTACTATTTCAAAACTGGTTTGCCAAATTTGTTGTATCGTGATATTGGTGTACTTGACAGTCATCAACAGTGTTGGTTTAGATATGGATGATGTGGCTTTGTGCCCTGGGCTGCACAGTACAAGGGGTGCCACAAAGAAATTAAAACAAAACTAACAAGACAAAACGGTAATGTGTTGTACGAAAACATTAATGCAGGCTGCAGCTGCCTGATAACAGAGACATTTGTATGTGATTCACAGCTTAAATTAAAGGCACATTTACAAGACATTTTTGTTGACTGGACTACTTTTGACCATCTCTAATTCATAATGTGAAATATTTAGACTGGTTAGAGCTTTGCTAGATTTTTATGCATGGAATGGACATTCTACAAGACACTGTTTTGAGAAATATGAAACATTTATCTGTAAAATTACACAGAAACCGTATTTTCAGTGCTTTCATTGGATTAAGGCCATCTAAGATTGAGATGAGTGGGAAAAGCACAATATACAGACAAGTCATAGTGGGACTGAATTATTGTACAATGATTACCATTGCTTCAAAACACAGTTGGTGAAACTATGCGAATTAAAATAGGTGGTTCTTTTTCTTTTTTTAAAGTATTTGTACTATTAGTTGTATCTACTGGACAACTAAGTTACTCAGAAAAGTATAGTTTTTACAAAATACTTTTTTTACTCTTATTGGAGTAATTTTCTGGATGATTTCCTTTCTACTGTCACAAAGTGCGGTGTGAGGTAGTGAAGTAGATGCAGGGGACCCAGCTAGAGTGAAAAAAAAGCGATGATTTTAATAAAGAAGTCAGGAAACAACAGTCCAAAGTCCAGGCAGCACAGACGAGCGGAAGGCCAAGGCTCGGTTCTGGTAGCAACTGGTCAACATCCAAACAAGACGCGATACGACAAGGACCCGACAAAGACACAGGTGGCATTAAATGCACAGAGGGTAATCACAGAACGAGACACACCTGGGAACAATCAAGGGGTAGACCAGACACACAGAACCTAAAGTAAACGCACAGAAAAACTCAAATCATGACATCTACTTCTACTTAGGTAAAAATATCCTGAAGAGCTGCCAGTACTTCATTACTTACTAGTACTTGACAACTTTAGGGTAGTCTACCCACCTCTGCATCCAACTAAAGATGAATTTACAGAAAATTAGCTGCTAAGCAATGTGTGCTATTTCCCATTGGCTGTAATGAAAACAAAGTCATACTTAATCTATGATGCAGTTCACCATTTAGGACTTGGTGCTCTTTGTAGAAATATCCCCACTTTCATTATCTTTTGCTTACATCTGCTTTGGTAGTTTGGTAACTGGATATAATTTTCATGGTAATTTAATTTTAATATGCAATACTAACTAAATAGTATTTATAAATTGAAAGATATTATAAAAATGGCACAAATTTCTAAAAATATGAGCCTATAAAATAAAAACAGTTTTTTTTTTCTGTGTGTTAATAGAATACAGTTTTCTTATTAATTTTCTTTTACAACAACAATTATAGAAATGTCCTACACCCACTGAATCCATGCAAAGACGAGGTGGTTGGTGCCTGTCTCAAGCAATCACTGGGTGAATGAGGATGGTGATATTAACCAGATATTGTTGCTTAACTTTCCCATGGTTTTCAGTTTTAAAAATGATTGTTTCCTCCCAACGGAATCAGAGCCAGCTTACAAAGCTGAAGGAAGAAAGGAGAGATCACAGAACTGCAGAGTTTTGCCCGTAGACAATCTGTCAGCCTGTTCTAATCCTTCAGTCCTTTCACTGACCATTCCTAGTATGAAAGTAAACTTTTACTGTCAAAACATCCAAGGTGTAATCCTGCTTGTGTGCCTGTTTAATGGGTTTGTTGGCACGAGTCCCTGCCTTTTATCTCTCCATCCATCTCTGCATGCATCGCCATGCCTGATGAGGAGAAAAAGCCGAGGTAAGCAGATTATCGCTCTGCGTGGTTATCACCCTGCCTTCACAAGCCCAATTTGAGATGGTACAAATGAGACTCCAAAAGGCCAAAGCAAATACCATAAAAATGTGCTGATCCTGATATTAGCACAGCAGCCCCTCCAGCTGTATACCACTGGTATGTTCCCTGGACCAGAGTGTCTCCCCAGCCACGCCGTTATCAGCCCAGAGTATATTGGATAGTGCTTACATTAACACACAGTGTCTAACAAACCGCTTACGCTCCTTTAATTGGATTACAAGGAGAGCTGCATTCCCATTGGTGAGATTAGGGGGGGGTCCGGGCACGGCGCCCGCTTCCCCCCTCCGTCGTGTGAGTGAAGGATCTGATTCGCCGTCGTCCCTAACGACCTGCAGATGGCAGATGTTTGATTGGTGGAGTGGAGCTGGCGAGGCTGTTTATTGGTCTGTGACGGTGTAATAAGAGGGGGATGCCAAGTCAACTGTCAGGGTGTTCAAGTGTCTTCTCTGATCTGGAGGTGATTAATGAGGCTATTTATTTATTTACTGGCCTTAAATACAGCTTGTGGAAACAGTTCTCTAAGTAGACTTAAAGGTCAGTTTGGAAAAGCATTTCAGGGGTTTTCTTTGACGTAAAAAAAGTTTTTTTGTTTTTTTTTTTTGTTGTTGTTGTTATTTTTATCTTTCAGCAGTAATTCAGCATAAATGTTTAATTATCTAGTTCCATCTTTGTTATTGTGTCCAAATTTCTAGAGTCATATTAGATCTGTGGGAGACTAGGGAGGGTTACACATTCTATATTAGAAAGATTTTTCACTGCTTCACAGTTAAACCATCAGGAGAAACAAACACAAGTAAAACACAAGTATGCAAAACATAAGTGGAAAATTAGGAGACATTAAACTGAAAATTTGACTTTTTACATTACATTTACAAGTTGTCTTTTCTACATGGATTCTATACCAGTTAAGCAAAACATTTAAAACATTCTTTTCTGAAACTAATCTTTGAATTATGTTCCCAAAGTCATCATTCTGTGTCTGTGTAAGCTGGAGAATAAAAAAACTCTGAGTTTTTTATGCAAACATTACCAAGCCCAGTATGTTAATTGAGAAAGGTTGAAAACTATGATAAAATAGAGAACGTCTATTGCAGTATAGAACAGTATCGGGTATAAAGATTCACATACACAACAGTTCTTAGGGTTCTTAAAAACAATATACAATATAAAACATAAGACTGATAATAATTATAATATACTGTTCAAGACTATATCAGCACAGGACATGCAGCCTTTACATTATCTGCCAAAAGTCTTGCTCTCTCTTATTTTGTTGCAGCCAGAACAAACCAGACATACAATCACAAACTTAAAGCACATTTCTTTCAAAAAACAAACAAACAGCTTTTGTGCTTCTTATCACCTTATTTTTAAATACTTCACACCTCATGCATGTACACAGGTGAAAATATCAAATGTTAAAATACACACACATACTACAGCACTTTTGGTTTATGCCAACAAAAGAGGAAGATTTGAATAAGTAATGTAGGTCTCTTAAACAACGAGCTGCTTTAAAGACAAACACAGGTCAACGGCTCAGAATTACACTTGCACAAGATAAATAAAAAGATTTAAGCTAAAACAGAAAATATACTTGGTGAAATTAAAGCAGGAATTAAGCGATCTTTGTTGAAAGTTTTTACTTCTCTTCATCAAAGTTTTTAAACATGTAGAACATTAAAAGTAGGCAATGTCACCGCATAATAATCCAATTAAGCTTAAAATTATTCATACAGTAGGCAGATTCAAACTACTTTATTAAACCAAGAATTGTCTCTCGGGCATCTCTGCACAGATAAAACATTGCAAAAGAGTGAACGATTTTGAATCATGTACTTATTTGTTTTTGATTATTTTTTGAAAGAAAAAATATCATTTTGAAAATTGTCTCTCTTTGAACAATTTATTTTTGGTGAAGAGTTTTTGAGATTGGGAGGCCTCCTTGCCATCACCCTAAATTTTTTGCTCCCTCCACAAATTCTCAGCTTGTCAGGACTCTGGTCTGACCACGTTATCTTATATAACTTTAAACCTAAATGTGCTACAGGTAGGAACTATATGTCTTTGTTTCCACTTGCTCAGTTAGTTTACTGTTATAAAACTACAAAAAATATGAGTAAAGAAGCTCTAAATGATTAAATTAAACCAATAAGCTGATCTAAACACAGAATGCATTTTCTGCACAAGCAAATCTTGTGTAGAGTTTTAAATTTCATCCACAAGTAGAAATATACTGTAGTATAATTTTAGATGATAAAATCTACGTTGCATATTCAACAACACAAATGTTTTTTAAAGTGTGGGTAAATTAACCTTGCAAGGTTACAAATAAAATTCATTTGGAGTGGATACTTTGACTTAAGTGCCCAATAATGAGCGCGTGACCCTCCATTCTGTCACCTTTGACGTCTGACCCCTAAATTTGGACATTTTCAGCCTTTTCCCCACACATTAACCCAAACCCCTGACCACTAACTTATGGGGGAGTCGTCGGCACAAGCTGCTGAAAACCTGGCAGCTGCTGGCCTCCTGTGAAGGCGGACCCTCTCCATCATGACGGTGACACCTTAACTGTCCGACTCCGGCTCAGCGAGGAAGGCCCCCTGCTGTCGGACTCACACAGGCGCTGGGCGGCACACACTTTCGCTTGTCTCCTTGGTGGCAAAAAAAAAGGACAAACACAATAAAACAAACTGTGCCTGCACTTTCTCCTCTCGGAAAACAGGTGCAAATGCAAATCCGCTGCTAACAAACGCTCACTGTCTCTAGAACCGTCATTAAATCACCTCCTCGGTAGAAACAATTCTCCCTTTCTCTGTCTGCTTCGTATCCCCGCACAACACTGTGTCGAAGTTTGAACATTGTGCCTAAATGTATTCTGGTCCTCTCCCCGCAGGTGACCTGACCCTTACAGTCCTGACTGTCAAGAGAGAGGGGGGACCCATTCAGGCAGATGGCAGAAGAGCCGAATGTTTCTGAACAACAGGCCGAGTTAATGTGTAGCTTTAACCATTGTGTCCTCCGCCTGACAATGGAGAGAGGTGGGGAGGGAGGAGCTCTTGCCGGAGCTGCTGGTGAAGATGGACTCGGTGTGTATTCTTGGTGGAGTTAATAAAAAGTGAGCTAAAGCCCACTTGATTCATCACTGTCTCATTTGGGCAGGAAAGCAAAAGGACAGAAGGAGGAACGCACTGTGCTGGTGAAAAAGTGCAAAGCGCATGGGTATAGTGTGCTCGCGTGTAAGCAGCGAAACCCATTTGTCAAAGCCCGTAATATATATTGAAATCAATGTTCTAATTATGCTTCAAATTAAACACATAAACCAAGATCAATGGATTTTGTTTGGTTTGGAAAATGCTGCAACAGTGCTTGCAAACATCCCCATTGTCCGCCTCTGCTTCTTGGCGCTATCACTTTCCTAAAGATGAGGGTAATTCTCTATGCAAATGTGTCGCCATCATTGTCCCCGCCTCGTTAATCTGGGCCCGGACTCCTTTGACAAACCCCTCTCTGATTGATGAGGCCCTGACAGCTCCAATGTGTGCGTGCATTTTCACAGATTGACATCATCATTAAGGAGCCTGAATCGCTGCAGATTTACTCACCAGCACGCACCCGCAAAACGCACGGCAGTCCATGCAAGCGTGCGCGTGGGAAAACACACGCAGGAGAAGGAGGAGGCGCCGCCATCCGTCTAACAGCTGAGGTTCCCCCTTCTGCACCCGACGGAGTTGGTGATGCAAAGCGCTCGCTCATTGGCCGCCTGAATCTGTCATTTTGAAGTTAATTGGTGTAGGCTTTAAGCAAATTTCCAGCAGCACCCCTACCCCGTCACCGAGTCACTTGATGGGTGAGCTGCTGTCATATGGCACCTATCGATTCGCCCAGGGGATGAGATGATTCCCATAAAACCCGCTATGTCAGTGTCAGCCTCTCGGAGAGCGGCCGATAGCCTCCGTCCTGCTTGTCTGTTGATGTAGATCTGCGTTGGGAGTTTTAAATCATGCTTTATTCATATTCACTTCGTCTGACGAGTATCCGCAGGCTGGGTTTTTAGTATTTCAATCGGCTGAAGTCCATTTTAGAGTTCATTTGAAAATGGGAAAATCGTTACCTAATCCTATTGCTTTGGCCCCGAGCTACAGCATAAGAAACATGGCGTGTGCTATAGCAGAGCGAGGCTGGGTTGGGTTGGGGTGGCGGTGGGGGTGGATAAGAAAATAAAAAAAGACAAGAGACACAAACCCTGACATAGCGGAGGCAGCTGCAGATGAGCAAATAAAGCATTCAATATTTATGACTGAAATTAAAACCAGATAAAGATGTCCCATATTACCGCATCGCCACCCTCCTCCCTTCCAGGCCCCTGGCCCTGACTCCGGTGCTCACAACTCTCCGCTCTCTCTCAGCGCAGAGTGAAAGAGAAGCATTATTCCTTCTCAGCTAAATGTCTTCAAAGACAGTAATGAATGCAATGCAGTGACCCAGAAAATGGACTTTAGAGAAGGAGAGGGAGGGGAAAAAAAAAGCAATCTTGCGTTTGTGGCGGAGTATTATCACTTTACTCCCCTCTCCTTGTCTGCCCCCCACCCAGGCTCCTTCACTTTGTGTGCACCTGCCATGATGTGTGTCTCTCAGGGCATGTGCACCTTGCGAGTTTGTCCACACTTGCTGGCGTGTGTGTGTGTGTGTGTGTGTGTGTATGCATATGTGCACTGAGAGTGAAGTCTCAATCAAGAAGGAATGGGTGCGGGCTGACAGGCGGACCCATTGTGGGGTTAATTAAACACTTCAGGTTTAACACCCCGTCTCTGTCGTTAACCCAAACACTGCCTCATCATTCATCCCCGCCACACTTCAGTTGGAGAATAGAGAGGGCAGAGGGAAGGGACAGGATGGGGGGGCAGAGGGCCTGTCACAATGGGTGGGGATCTGGTGGTTGCAAGATCTGAGCGTAGCAGAGACGACGGAGGTGGTTAAAGTTTATTTATTTAACTTGGGATAATGTGATAATTCATTATGTAAAAGAGAAGATACAGAGAGGTAGCCTCTATCTCAACCTTTAAATGGGTTGTTTCTTTAAGTATCTCCTTAGGTGCTTTCAAAAAACATATTTAATCTGGAATAATTGCTCTATACTGCACAGTGTTTTGTTGATTGTACGCAGCAAAGTAAAATATGGTGGATAGATCAAAACATGTCCATTGATGTCTGAATGACTACAATGGTAAAAAACAGCCCTTTGTTCTACCCTTCACTTGGTACAGGGGTTCTGTACTCTACGATATTGAGAAATGACTGTTTCCTGGAGGCGTGGACTCTATGGAAGTTTTAAATTTTACCAAATTGCTAACGTTTGTCAGTGATGTATGTAATGCACCAGCTAGACGCTAAGAAGCTTATCGGAAACAACCATCCTTCAATTCAGTACAGTTCAATTCAGTTCAGTTTATTTATATAGCTCCAACTTACAACAAATGTCTTTTCAAGGTACTTTATAAAAAAGAAAAAAGAAAGGGAAAAGTGCCAAACATGGCTGTTAACTTTAATTTAATAGATGGAAGTGTGGCCAACACGGACAGAACGGCTCATTCACTTTCTCTGCTGCCGTTGCTAAAACTACAGGTAGAAAAAGGTTAAAAATTGACTTGTGTTCTTCTGGCCCGGTTGAAATTCTACCGCAGAAAGCTACTTCAATGGAAGAAATCCCAGACGGAGTATTAAAGGGAAATCATAATCGAGTGATATGTGCAAGGGCCAGGATAACAAATGGGCTAAACAAATCACATTTTCAACAGATCCGTCCTGGAAAAAAAAAAGAAAAAAACTTTCTAAACTATGAGTAAGATTAGCTGTGTAGCCTATTTTCTTGTCTTATGCATGTCTGCCTTACTTTAATTGTATGTTCTCTTATCTTTCCCATTTTGAAGAATGAGATCATAAATGGTGTCGCATCATATTTATACCTCGGTAAAATTTCTCCAACTCTCTGATTAACATAAAATGTCAAATATATCTTCAAAAACATTTGCTACATTTATTTTGTAGGGCATTTAATTTTTCCTGTCTAATAAATTAGTTTCAATTACAAGTTTACTTTTTGCACAATGTTACTCTACAGCATTAAAAGATAATATTTTACTCTAAAGCTTTTTTTCCCCATAGTTAGTGGCAACGATGCAATTTGAAAAACTGTTTTGTTCCTCACACCAGCTGCGACCCGGGAGGCGGGCTCAGGGAGACTAACAACCAATCACAATACCATCATGTTTCCTTGTCTGCATAGTTTAGAAGAATGAAATGAGTCTTATCTTCCTACTGTATGTTTTTATGCAACCTGTCACTTGAGTTTAAGTTTAAGTTGGTCAATCCTTTTCATGGAGCTGTACTTACAGATGCCATTTCCCTCACAAATTCTGAGTTGTTTCTTAAAATCAAACCAAACTGTATTTTAATACCTCTGGGAATTTTTGATTAATCTGCCGTGTTTAACAGCTTCTTTATCTACTTCTGTCAGATCAGCTGGTTGGGATTTGTAGAACGTTAACAAACGCGCTTGTTATTTAGGATAATTAAAGCTGCTGATATTAGGGCATCTGTTTGTGGTGACACTCGGATAAATAATGTGGTCTGTGCAGATGTTAAAGGCACTGCAATCTTTCACAAAAACAATAAAACTGGCAGCAGATCAAGCATTTCCTGGATGAGGTGTTAACATCAAACTGGCTCTCTGGTTGTGGAAAACCAAACTGGTTCCCCTGTTGAACCTTTTGAAGAAGTGACTCTTAACAGCAGGCTCGGTTAACAACTGCATCCAAATGTGTGGAAAACCAAATTTTTTCTATCATTTGCCATTATTCTCATGTGTATCTGCTTTGCTTTACAAACATAAAAACACATGTTCACCCAGAACTTTAGAGGAAATCAGATCAAGAATTTGGATTTGAGACATTAACTAAACCAGAAAAAATATTAGTGAAGCAACTGCGACATGATGCGTTTGTTTCCTCTCAAACGAACATGGCTTTTGAGTCTGGACCATGGCCTGCAGTGCAATGGATTCTCACACCACTAGATAGCAGTAGTTTACACCTCTGACAACTTAACCAGTCCACCCAGTTCCTGCAGACCAGTGAGAGCAGCCTTTGAGTAAACAAAGAGATGAATGAGTTAAAAAGCAAAGACTTTGTCTTCCTCGACTACAGTTACCCTCATATAGAGGAGATATTAATGAGGTGGGATCGGATTTAGGTAATTGCATCTATGAATTAACAGCTGCATACAGATAAAAGTAATTGTTGTTAATGATATGAGAGGCTTAGTCAAGCTCATAGTGTCGGTGAAAGCTTTTTTCCAAACTTTAAACTGAAAACATTGTTTTTATGAGTCCGATATTTAACTTTTGCACAAATATCAGTGTTTCCGCCCCACAAAGCATGCGATATTAAACTGTTACAGACAAAAGGATTAGCAGCTTTGATACTTGAAATCTCATTGCATTTTTGACATGCAGTGCATAGTTACAGTTTGTAAATTGACCCATATACTCCTTTATGAAATGACAATTAAATCTGTACTGGACAATCAAAAGGTAATGGCAACGTTTGTTTTAGGACATGTATGCCTAACTGCTTTTAAACCAAAACTTATGAAAACCGTTTCTCACCATAGTTTTAATTTGTCTAGCATAAGTGAAACGTTAAAACGACAAACCCTTTTTAGCCTCGACATGTGTAAATATTTTGTTTATCCACTTTATATTAACGGTGTTGCTGATTGTTTATAAGCAGCTTCCTGTATGATAGCTGCAGTACAGTTGTTTTTTTTTTTCATTCAGAATATATTTTTTTAAGTAGCTTGAATGCAGCTTGGCTAAATTGAATTAAAAATGGGCTATTCTTGTTATGAATAGAGGATTGTCCAACTGTTGCGACATAAAGAGGAACAAAGAAGACTGTGGCTGAAGGATGTAAAGTTTAGCTGACCACTGAAAGCTCCTCAGGTGTGCTCTTCGGACTCGTAAACAGACGACCAGAGGCAAGAAAAATCCGTACCTCCATTATGCTTGGCTTACTACAAACCACCAGAAAATTAAAATATGTTTTACCTCTTTGAAAACAAACAATGAACGGTAAAATGTGATTAGCCACTTGAAAAGTTGTAGAAGCAGATGTTGCCAATTTTCATCCATCGTTCTGCAAAAGACAACTGGTCTCTGCAAAAGACAGAAATTGCTGGGAGAATACACTCAATTTATTTTACCTAGGCATGAGGCAGATAGGGTTTAGAAGTCACTACATAACGTGAATAAATACGCAGAAAATTAAAAATGAACCAGTTCTCAAAACAAGTCAATTGGTTTTGATGAAGCTTTGAAACTCTGAGAGAAATGTTTGGTCAAAAACTTGTAGCACATTTCTTTAGGCTAACTTCTCTTAACTTCACCAGATACATTTTTATTGTAAATATTTCTTATTTACAATTACAATATTTAAAATAAAGTTGATAAAGTAAATCAATCAATCAATTAATTTATTGACTAGTCTATTTAGCTGAGAACGTTAGGCATGTTTATTTTCTAAGCTTTTAAAGATCTAACGCCTATGTCTATGTGCAAATATTAGGTTTACACATAGTAAGAAAATAACATAAATGTGGAGTTATGACAAGTGAATAATGTAAAGAAGTTCAAATCAAACGGACCTATTATTATTGATATTTTGATTAATTTTCCAGAAAGATTTAAAGTTAAATCTTTACATGGAGACTCATGAATTTTGTTTCTACGGTTCAAAAGCAAGCATGACGTTATAGGAAATCAAAAAGCCAAAGGAGAAGTTAAGGACGGAGCCATTTATCAGTGTTATTTTGCTGGACTTTTTTGATGCTCATAACAGTTTCATACAGCAAAATGGCTAGCTAATCTGAGCCTCACCATGTGTAAAGGTTGTGGTCAAACATGCTATTTGACACCATGAATTAACTTAAAGCAAATAAAAATGTAAAGTAGTCAACAAATTCAAGTGAAGTAATAATTAATGTTGTTTTGATGGACTTTTGTAGCATAGCTGAAATGGCCAGGCAGATGCTCACAGCGCAGTTTTAACCGCTAACCGTGGTGTTTTCTGAGGTTCATTAACGATGGTGCAGTTTTTGCAGCCATGTTGTTGTTATGTGCCTGTTGTCGTGGAGGTTTGGTGAGATGAAGCCGGTGCCCATGATGCAGTCTCTCCATTAGCCATTAGCCCATTAGCCCGTTAGCGCTCAGGCTGTTGGAACAGCTTGAATGTGTGATGCTAATGCTTCAGGGATCCAACCCAAACTGGAGCCTTGGCAAAAGGCCAAACAGGAGGAATGGTGGAACAACTTTGCCTACCTATCCTTCCACCACGCTCTCTCCTGTTATCACCTCACATTTGTTCTTTTATGGTTTTGTCTTGCTTGTCTGCTCTAAATTTGAGTGCTTTAACATCTTTAAGCCACAGTTTTTCACTGGAGGAGCGTCTCTGCTTCATTCCCGTGGCATATGTTAGTAAACAAGACTAATGAACATGTCTATCCAAATGTGGTGGAGACATTTTTCTCCTTCAATTCACCCGCCGTTGCCCACTGCAGTTTATCCCCGGTTTGTTTTCCAAGCATTTCTCATAAAAGTGATTTATCAAACGCACTTAATGCCGAATTGCTGATGTTTCGTCGTGAATGATTCCAAAGCCTGCCGAAGCTGGTGGTTTTATGGCTCGAGCTGAAAAGGCTACTTCTTGGGGGCATGTTGTGTTTGCTTCTTGTAAAGCTGTTAGGCACACACACAAACGTACACGCTAACCCTACCGTAGTCGACTGGGGATGGGCGGTGAGAAAATGTCAGGAGGGATAGAGGTCATTGCCTTCCAAAAGGATAAAACACACATTTCACACAGCTCCCCCGCTGTGTTATCATTTACTGCCCTATCGGACACATTTTGCCGCCTCTGAATGTATTTATATTTACAAACATATTCTTTATTTATTTTCTCTGAGGCCACTGCGCCGAGGAAATGATTCTGAAATCTAACATTTGGAGAGCCATCGCGACTGCCAGGAAGCAATTTGTGCTCTATCTCCGTGGAAAAAAGGGGGCCGTGATGCCCCGGGGCGGCCATTTCGTTCCCTGCAGTGACATTTTTAACAGGGTGCCTGCAGGACACTGGGACGCAGTCTGAGCCACACGCTGCCTCGTCATGGCAGAAAGCCCGCACGCCGCGCTCTGGACACACTGTCTTTGTAGGCCTCTTTGCCTGACTCTAAATGCTGAAGCAAAGTTGCAGAGGAAGCCTAAAGATCGCTTTGAATAATCTCTATGGCAAAGACATGAAATCATACAATCAGGTGTATATCTGTAGATTAGTTACCAGATCCCCATCAGCAGCTACTTTTAACACTGATGTTGCTCCTGTCTAGATGTATCAAAGCAACATTAGGAGTGTATCAGCATCAATTTGCCGTCGTGAAGCATGGAAGCTGCATTCCACTCATGTGTGACCATTATACTAATGAGGTTAATGGTTCAGCTGTGCTTACTAAAAGATGGATGCCTCCCCCCCCCCCCGTACAATGGAACATGACCCCTCTTGAGAGACTTGGTGAGCTCATTTATATGCGTCTTTGCTTGTTGTGTAAAATCAAACAAAAACCTTAATTTTTTTTATCCCAATAATTACGGGCCACCTCCAGAAAGTTTCGTAAGGGAGAGCCAGACTGGGGGCCACTCATGATTTAGGCTAACAGAATTTCAGATGCTGAATTTAGGTAGAATATGAATCTGTGAGTTTATCTTTTCAAGCACCTACATGCCTGAATAGAGATTTTAGCACATTTTTTAAAAATATGCTAAAAATGCTTTAATTCTGAATTTATTTACATATTTTTTTTTACCTAGATTTATAATTCTGATAACTTCTGAGGCGTTGCTGGAATTATAGATACATAAATAAAAATACTCTTCATGTAGGCCTCATACAAATTATTATGTATTTAACACTGCCTGGCCTGGTGACGGTTGCCTCTTGTCATGTTAGAGGCACAACACAACCAAAAGTCTCAACACACTATCAGGAATTTTATTGAGTTCTGTTGTGTTGTAAAACTTGAACTCAGGTTCGACCGAAAAATAATTTTTAAAGCAACCTAATAGTTTCTAAGTTCGCATTTTCTCGTGCTTCTATGCTAAAAGTCGACTGATTTGATTTGTTAGCACATGCTTCTTTAATGAGCTCTAATGTACAACATTTTAAAATACTTTAATTCTCCAATTCTTTTCTTCTTTTTTTTTTTAAACCTAAACATGGGATCCTGGTATTGAGAAGGGCTGGAAGTTAGCCAGATATTTAAAAAGCTGACGTAAAGATTCATATAAATAAATAAATTAAATGTTCAACCCGTAAAAGGTTGTCAATTCTTCCCTCAAATTCATGCATGGAAAATAATATTCATGTGAGTGTTTGTTGTTTGTGTTTTTATGCTGCCAATCAGTTTTCACTTTGAAAAGATCAGTTTAGGTCCAGTGGAATAAAATAAGAAAAAACAAATGCATAAAAGTATATATATATGTTTATATGTAGCTCATCTTTCCCAGTAGCAGGTCCTTGATAGTCCAGTGAAAACTTAATGAATAAACTGGAGACGTGTGTCACCGTCTCCCTCGTCTTGAACTTTTCAGACTAATGCGACCAACTGATCACGTCTTGTGGGTTTATAGGAGAGGGCAAATCACCGGTGTCTATTTTTGCTAATTACAAATGGTAAAACCAGCGAAGCCTTTTATAAGCTAAGACACTGTTTATTCCCTGCCACATGCAATTCGGTCTAAAAGAGAAACAACCCTCAGGATTAAGATTGCACCATTTCTTTAACAGATGGGATGCCCCAGCCATCTGTATAGTTTTTCTTTTTTTGTTGTTGTTTTTTTCCAGGGATTCAGACGTGTTTAGGTTGAGCAACGGTTTTTATTTCAGCCCCACTATGTACCTGAAAACAGCTTTAAAATAAGAGAGATCAGCAATATGGGTCCCAAAATTCCAACAAAGGGAGCAAAAACAGCGATTCAACTCATAAACTTCTTTGTTATTGATTTTAATGCCTTGACCTGAATAATTATCAGTGTTGAGGCTTGGTTGTTTCTAATGCGAGCTTCCACATTCGTCTTGGTGTCGAGGGCCAATACTTGTTTGCACACAACCTCAAAACCACAGTATTGCTTCTTAATTAGATTTACAGGATATTAAAAACACAGTAGGTGCTTCTAAACGACGAGCACTGGAGACGGTGTGGAAATAGCATGCTGTCACACACGGTTTTTTATATTGCCTGTCGAACCGTAACAATATCTGCTTTTGGATTTTATAAATGTGTTCAATTACCATCACGACTCCTCCCTAAAAAAAAAAACAAAAAAAAAAACATGGGAAATATCAAATTACAAGGACAAATTTAGAAGCACAGACAACTGAATATTGTCAAGGCTTTTTTTTTTTTTTTTTTCATTTTCGGAATGGCACTTTAATGAAGAAAATGAAGTTGGCCTCATTTACCGTTAATGCAGTCAAATGCCTTTTCTCAGTGGGTGCAACCCAATAAGCTGAGGAGAGGAAGGGCATTGGGTCTCTGGAGGGGTACAACTTTAATTGGATGATCTCGAAGTCCTTTTCCCCCCAATTCCAATTGTAAACAAGGCATGTCATGGCACATCTAACACCAAATGAAGAAACCTTCGGAAAATGCCTCTCAGACCTGTATCGCTCCCTTCCTTCGTTTGTGTGTGTCTCTGTGTGTGTGTGCGTCTCTGCTTTGGATGTTTCTTTATGGTAGCACAAATCCAGGTGTCTTATAAGAAACAGGACAATAATAAATATGAGTTTTTTAAGTCCTATCATAGAAACAGCAGTGAGGTATGACCCGGAAGAAAATGGATAAACAGTGGTTGCATTTGCACCACTTTCCCTAGTTTTTCTAGTGTTGCTGTTTTAAATCAGCTGATATTCATATCACGGATAGATTTATATTAGAAATTATTTGCAATAATTCAAGAGGTTTGTTTCTCAGACAAAAGACAAAGAAACGACAAGAAAGGAGCAGAAGTTTTTCTGAATGTACTTTTATTAATATGTTAGGGTGTCTGGCATGTGTAAACATTTTAGATACCCTTTCAATAATCAATTTACAGACATTTTAATAATCAGAACCTTTTTTTTTAATAATTTCTTAGGAGCTTTTGGCACATTTCCTCTGGTACTATGATGATTTATCTGTGGTGATGAGCTCCAAGTCACTGAGGTAGGAACGCCTCTGGCCCATCACCCTCGTCTCCAGCTCTCACCACAGATTCTCTACCAGACATGAGTTGGGACAATGGCCAGGTCGCTCCATGGTATCAACATTATTTCCAGTCAAAAGGAGCATGTTGGTAAAATTAAAAGATCACACTGTACATTTAACCCTTGAATGTGTGACTACTATAGGCGAGTGCTGGCAGGTGATGAAGAAAAAGTAAACATTCAAAGTTTATTTTTTGAAAAAAAAAGTTTTCAACATAAAAAAAAAAAAACTGAGGGTGAGATGTCTATTAATGGACCATTTTCTTTATCTATGATTGCTTTAAAAATTACTTAAAGTTATAACTAAATAAATATCAGTGTAGTTTACGTCATCCTGAAGATTTTAGTTGGATTGGGGTATAATAGCAACACGTTTACATTATATCAACAGGAATTTTGTTGTACCGCATGTTGACATTATTGCCTTCTATGTTCTCATATGGCCTAATTTAAAAATGATTAACTTATACATTCAAAGTTAGTAACTTTAAATTTGTTTTTGTGTATCAAGAAGATAAACTAAAAATTTTGTTGCATAATACTGGCCTATAATTAGCTTTGCTGAAAATGTTTTTAACAAGATGAAGCATAACATGCTCTTCCCAGTTTAACTCTACATGCATATTCATTTATTCCCATGTCATTAAAACTCTGTTCTCAAACTCCCAAAACAGTATGTTCCAAAATATATTTTACATTTTAGGTACGCAATCACACTTTTTAAATAATTTATTTCTTACATGACCAAAAAGGTAAAGTATATAAATATGACACCAAAATAGTGAAGACATAAAAGTGTAATTTAAGTTGAATTTTTTCTTTATTTGTTTTATTAAAAGCATCCATAAACGTGCATGCATGTTAAAAAAAAAAATTGGTTTATCTCAAGCAGCATACAACAGCATGTCATTTCTTTTAAAGTAAACATGTAATTCAAGGTTTTTCTCTTTAACTCAAAGACTCACAATAATTTCCCTGCTCAAATCTGCATTTGCCTTGTTCTGGCTGATCGCGCTTCAGCGTCAATAATCACTTCTTGAGGTTCAAAACAGAAACTTTGCCTCTTCTCCATTGCGATAATCAAATGTATGTTGGCACACTTGAAGACACTTTTCCGTCCAAGGCAATTTTTCAAGTTCAAAACGAGCCCAGCAGAAGTGCAATATGAGAGTGAAACAGTTTAGTGTTGGCTGTTATTAGCTGTAATGACCCACGTGTATTATGACGGTGCGGCAGAAGATGTGTTGGTCGGCAGAAAGCCTACATTACACTGAGGATAGCAGCAAATGTCTCCCGTGCTGTTGTGTTGCTCTCCTCGTCTACATATGGGTGATAATATTAGGCCTTTAAGTTTGTTTCCCAGTGCCTCAGCGAATGTTTGAAGAAGCTGAACTAAGGACTGCTGAGGCAGTGAGTTAGCTTAGCCGACCCTTGGGCCTGTAAACCTGCTGAGCACAGCACAGCACTTTGCGCACACAACACGCACACACACACTTTCACTGCCTTGATAGCACATAAAAAGTTTTCAACCCCTGAAAACACTCATGTGCGCCCGGTTCCATCTCAGCTGAGTAATTTAACAAGACTTATATCATCGTCTCAAGGATGTGAAATATGCAATCGACAGGCAGCCTGTTCGACTAGAAGAAAAGTGTTCCATAAAGTTTGGAGTCTGCTTTATTGGCTCTTCCAGGATCGCTGAAACTCGCAGCCAATGGGAGCGCTCAGACACAGACGGCATATTAATTCATCGCTATTCGTTAGGACCTCCACATGTGCTAAAGACGGTAATCTTTGGTAATTTGTTAGTGCTGCATCGGCGCTTTGACTTTTTAGAGAGCTACTTGACAGCAGTGTTAGCCCCTGGGCTCCTGTCTCTGAGAAAGGGGAGAAAAAAATGTTGCTCCAATTTGCAATTCATACACATTGGGGGAAATGTTTAATTCCATGGCCGTTATTCAACTCAGTTCATTAATTAAAGAAAAAAAAAAACCCTACCATTCTCCTCTCTGCTTTCCCGCCATCTTTTTGATGAGCTTTCTTCAGGAGTAATTGAGTCCGTTAATTAGACAGAATTAGGCTCTAATTATTCCAAAGGCCCAGAGCCGGGGGAGAAAAGAAACCAAATGTGCAATATTTCACTGCCTTGCCACTCCTACCGCCCTCGCCGAATCCCTTTAACTCTCTTTGATGTCCCGTACACCGCCGGTTTCACAGGAAATGGATTAGATATCAGACCTCTTAATTCTGCCGCTCTGCTCGGCAGGAGATCTCTTTTGACGTTTGCTCTCACTTCTGCCTGATTTCAAGCCTGTGCTCTAGTAAATGCATTTCATTACAATGAGGTGTTTTATTCTCTCCAGCTCAGTTTTTATGTTGTATTAAAGGGGACAGACATCCGTCTTGTTTATGTCCTCCCTCGGCCTCTCGGTTAGCGGTGGGCCTTTTTGGCTATGTTGAATTTTTACAGCCTTGACTTTAAACGTCTCCATGTCGAGCCGTAGCTTGGATTTAAAGGCTCGTAGTTCTTTGAAGAAATATTAAAATGGTGAGCTTCCCTTCCACACATCACCGGCACCTGAGCAAATTCTGGTTGAACAGAGGAAAGATGTTGTTGCCTCATAACTAAGCAACTTGAAATTATGGCAGACAAGTGAAAGCTGAAAAGACATCCACAAAAAAACAGTGGGTTAAAGGTCACTGTAAAGGGCTAACCATGAGTGACTTCCAACATCATGGATGGGGTCCATACAGGATAAAAAAACCCATCACCTTCTCAACATACGTTTCTTAAAACAAGGACAGGCCAAATGTAAACCATAAAAAGAGTCCATATTGTAGGGCAGACTGTTAGATTTTCAAATCACAACTCTCCTTACTCGTTACATGATTTATAAAGGTAGATCATTTTACAGGATTCTGTTAAGTGGTTCAGAGTAAAAAATGCACATGAACGTAACATTCTTTAGATTTGTTTCTGTAAAACTTTCTGAAAACCAACTTTTCACAGTTTTGCACTTGACATGCTGTCACATAAAAATCTGTAGTTTTCTTTAAATGTTCCTGGCAGGAAGATGAAAAATCTGGTGTGTTTGTGGTTCATCTAATAAACTAACCAATCCTGGATTTCTACAGCTTTGTTTAGGCTTCAATTGGATGGGAGCAACAAAAAATAAGGATAAAAACTGTCAAGTCTTAAAATGCTTAGAAGAAACGTGTAACGTTGTATTTTATCTGGGGTATCAAAGGTATTGTATTGTTTCCTTCCATGTCACAAATATGAAGCACTTTGTGTGAAGTAAAACTTTTACATTTTTTCAAAACCCAGAGACCTTCAGGGGAATCAAAATAAATTTGGCTAAACAGAATGTACACCACATGTTTTACAGATTTTGATTATTTTTTTATATTGAAACCCATTTTTTGAAGGTTCAGCCTTCCACCTCACAACTATGGACTATTTCCTTTGTGCTGATCACATAAAAACTCCATTTCCTTTAATTACCCTGACATGAAAATTAAAAATCCATCTTTGAAAAAGTTGCTGGGGTTTATCTAAAGGTATGTCTTTCATCATCTATGGTTGAACAAAATTTGGACAGGAACTGTGAGCTAAAAAAGTATCATTTTCAACATCTCTCCTTCACAGAAATACTGTAAATACTATAACAGAACATGAAAATTAAGTGTTTCTTCACAGAAAGTTAATCTTCATTAATAAGATTAATTTCAATATTTCTGGCTGTTACTCTTCTATGTTTAGACGAGTAACAGACAGCTTTAAATAGTTTTACAAAAAGTTGGCATTAGACGTCGAGTGTTCAGAGGAAAACATTTCACAAAATGGCTGAACTAAATTAAACATAAATTTAGTTGCTAAAGTAAATTAGGCAACTTTGGAAGGCAACTGATTTCTTTGAATTTTATTTAGGGGTTTCAGAGCATATGGTATTTGTAAAATTGTGGAATACCACATAATTCTTCTCCTCATTGTTTATATAATTAGATGACTCCTCAAGGCAGTTGGTTTCACTAGATTTTCTTGAAGGGTGTCAGACTAAAGGGGAGCTGGACACAAATGGATGTCACGTTTATAAGCAGCCTTACTTTTCTCTGCCTATCACATAACATCCCTCCAAAAACGACTGGCCAACATTAAGTAGCAATGAAACAGGCATCCATGAACGTACCTTGTTTTGAGTTGTAAAAACAAATGAACACATTTCTCTTTTTAAAGGCTCTAATTGAATGATGGGGTTTGATGAATCTTGGTTATTTGACTTTTTCTTCGGGGCACGTGGGCACTCATCAAGTCTGAGTCTGGAAACCTTTAGAGCGACCGTTTCGATCAGTCAACCTTTGCTCTTGTGTAACTATTGATTGCCAACACAATAAATCTGAAGGTACTGGAAAACAGGCCTCTGTAATCCGCTCCCCCTTCCTCCATTTGTATCAGTCTAAGAAATGCATTATTAATGCGGCTATATTGTCTACAGTCTCCACTCCGACGAAGCTGCAAACACAAGCCGGAGCAGCTTTGAGCACAGCTGCTCTGCCGGAGTCTCTTGTGCAGATGTTGAATTGGACAGACCACCCTGAAGCACCGGGGCAAACCAGAACCACGAGCCCCGTCGCCACCAAACCCGTCGTGATGGATCGGCCCGCTCTCATGCCAGCTCCGACGAGCAAGAGACGGCCCCACTCTCATTGGTCCGACTCCAAGCGTTAATGGTTGTTCCCAGATTGTAGCGTGAAAAAGGCCCTTTAGCTGCTCTCATAAATATGGTAAAGAGATTTGTAAAACAGAACGGGGCAGGCGGGGGTGGAGGGAGGTTTTCACACACAGGCTCAACAACAAGCCACTGATGATGTTTTTAAGGATTGTTGTATTGTTTTGAGTAGATTTTGCCATTTTTAAAAAAAAACAAAAACCTCTCCAGCCACAGTGATGAGTGTATATCAGCCAGTTTAGTTTCCTGATCCGGGCCTTTTCAAGGGTAAAACTGTCAGCCGGCATGAAAACAGCCATAAACTAAGCATTGTTCAGAGGTGTTTTTCCTCCATTTTCAGATGCCAGATGCTGCATGTTATATGAAATGCCCCCGCCGTATTTTTCACAGTGACAGCGTCATAGCTTAGTCTGAGGGGACCGGGGTTAGTTTATCCTCAACTGGTGTATTACTCTTTGAATGTCTCTAAGTTAAACTGCTGGTGACAGCTTATCAGTCAATGTAATGCACAATGCCTCTATGTGTGCAGAGCAGGGGAGTAATTCAATATCCTTATATGATTCAAGGCAAAAAGGAGGGGAGAGGAGGAAAAAAAGAAAAACGAGATTTATGCCTCCTACGGTGGCAGGAGACATTAATGTTGGCGGAGTCTGAACTTCCCGCAAGAAAAATCTATCCCAGGCAACAGTCTTCCATTTGTAATTTATTCTAATATTAAATTGTTTTTACCAGCCAAGACAAATTGCGAGACTCGAGGATGCAAATCCAGAAAAGAGCGGGGACAAAGAAATAAGGACAGTAAATATTATTTGCATTTTTACTACTGTGTTGAGCTGTTCTTCTTTTTTTCCTCCTGGTTTTTTGTTTTGCTGTATTCCAGGACTTTTTCCCCCCACCAGCACTCACTGGCAGACAGAGCGGTCGATTTCATGTTTTCCTCTGATGTTGTCATTTGTTATTCCTCTCTGTTTGTCCAGGGTTTCTATTCTTTGTTTTTGCACCTCTGTGAGGCCACACTCTCTCACGAGTGGCCCAAGCTCTGTTAGCTATGAAATCCCGGTGTCCTGACCTATGACCTCGCAGCTAAACCCTTTCCCCAACACAAGCTCTGATAACAAACATGAGTGTCAGGGGGCACATCTCTGAAAACTGCATGTGTGTCGATGTGTTTACTGCATGCCTGCACACTTTAACGTTTCTGTCTCTGTTCTGCTTCATGTAATCTGATTCATATATTGTATATGAACTTGTGGGGGGGTGAAGAAAACAAACCACAGCAGACTGAAATAGCTCACGAAGGCTCGTCTCAATAACCCAAACCGTCTCCATCACCTTCATACGTGAATTTTTGAAATCGCCTTTAATCCATGGCAACTCCGGTTTACGACCTGTTTCTGGGTCGTTCAGCTCTCAGGAGCGACCTCATCCCCTCTCACGATTTCCGACTCACAGAAAGCACTCGGATGTTGCCACTCTTGTTTAAACTCTGCACCTGTTCCACCACATGCATGAAAACAAAGATCTGATTATCTATTTTTAAATGCAACACGCAGATGATTCAGGCTGTTTTATCTTAAGAGTAACATAACAGGTGTCGAGTGCGCTGCAGCTGTTAGTGGCTGATCAGAAATTATTTGGTATTTAGGTTTCACTTAGTGACAAACAATTGGTTGAAAATGGTTAGGTTTTGATTTCTTACATCAAAACATTATATTCAAATTTAAACAAAGCCGCATTTTGAGAATAAAGCACTAATTTACTGTAGTCTTCATACCTGATGGCAGAATTAAATGATAAAATGTCAATACAATGTCCAAACAGTGACCCCAAAAAGCAGGAGAATCCAGGCAGGTAAAAGAAACAGTTTATCTAAAAAAGTAGGAATAAAAACAAACATGTACAAACACTAAACTGAAGGAGTGAATCTGAAGTAAAAACTGCTGGTGGCCTAACAGGATGGGCTGCCTGTTTATGCAGGAGAGTTGATTGCTGAAGAAGGAGCAGGTGGGTGATTAGAAACTGGGTGCAGCTGTGAAGGAATGCCAGTCACTGAGCCTCACTCACGCGGTGTTGGCCTGTCGGCAAAGGTCTTTTGCCATTCAGGCAAGGCGTCCACACATGTTGGGAGACCAGAAACAGTAATTTCAGCATCCATCAATGAGCATTTTCAAAAAATCCAAAATGGCAAATTTATGTTTCAGTGTGTGCATGCAAGCTGCGTCTTTTAGTGAAAGGATCAGATCGTAGCTCTATTGCTCTTTGTAATCTGCGTGTGTTTGTGGCACTTCACTTTCTCAAACCAAAACATGGCAGCATTCAGTGTTGCATTTACGTCACATGACTTCTTTATATAATTACTAACATCTTGATGATCCTCAAGCATTTTGGAAAAAATATCACGTGAAACTGATGAGACCAAAATTCAACATCTTGGAATATCGAGTCCCAGAGCTTCTTTTGTAAAACTGATGGAGCATTTCAGAAAAGAGCATCACACTAATGGCTACACAGGACTGTGGATGATGTGAAACTATGCTTCTTCTTCAAAACTTATTTTTTACCTCTCCTAATTGATGGTAACAGGAATTTTGCCCTGTACCTGAAAATCTAAACCATTGTTGACTGTTGAAATCTCAAGCAAAATTTGGTTATGCAGTAGAGTGGTGGTGTCCAAAAGTCCTGGAGGGCTGGCATCCTGCATGCTTTAGTTCCTGCATGCTGGAAACATTCTCAGCATGTCAATGTTCTTCTTTTGCCATCTAACGAGCCATCATTGGATCCAGGTGCGTTAAAAAGGGAGAGAACTAAAACATGCAGGATGCCGGCCTTCCACAACCGAGGAACAAATCCACCTCTGAATGGCTAAAAAAACAACAAAAAAAAGAATTTAGGATGGTCTTAAAAAAGACGGAATAAATCCGATTGAGATTTTCCACCATAACCTTTTAATATGCCACACATGTTCAGAAACCATCCAAAGGAGGACGATACGTCTTTTTTTTTTTAAAATAGACAGTGGAGACTGTCTATTTAAAAATCTGCTGCTAAGCACTTGTTTTGGTACAAGTGAAAAAAGACATTTGAAAAAATCCTGACACATCAAGAAACCTGAAAACTTGATTCTCTGGTGATGCAGAGGAACTTGAACGCACAACCCACCCGGTGAGGCTGCAGGTGTTTGTAAGCTGCGTGTTTCTCCTGAGCAGCTGACGAAACATGGCCCACTACCTTCATCTGGCCTCATCGATGAGCTCATATAGGCAGCTTCTCCTATCTAAACATCTACAAGTGTTACCGTCCTAACCTCGGGCCACTCACAGCCTGAGAAAAATCAACACTCGGGCTCATGTTCTTAAGAGCAGCCATTGTCCGTTTACAAGCCGTTTAAAATAATTGTGGTCAATGCAGATTGTTTCCAATGGAGGTTTTTGGACAGCGTGCCTGCAAGGAAAGCAGATACTCTCTTAATCCAGCTGCCACAGAAGCCTCATTAATTCCCTTAATGAATCCGTAACCCAAGAGCTGGTAACCTGTGAACTTGTCATCCTGGACACACATTTCCAAGCAAATCACACCAAAAGATAAAGCCTGGGCTTATCGCTCATTTGTAAGAGAGTGGCAGCGGACCGGCTTGGCTTTCCGGGGGGATATGAGTGCGGCGCGGTCACACCCGTTAGTGGAGGCATTAGCAGAGCGCCGCAGCCGGGTCGCTTCCTGCCACGCAGGGTTACGGTGTCACGCCTTGAGCTCTGATTGAGTTACAGTGCACTGAGAGAAGGTCACGGCGCCCCTCTGCATGTCTGCCACTCACATTTACTCCAACTCCAAAAGGCACAAACGGTCTTAGATTTTCGGACCGATTGACACACACACACCCACACACACCTCACAGAAAACCACAGGCTGTTTTAACCAGGTGTGTTAGTTTGAGCTCTGGCTTTTCATGTGAGACAAGTGATGCTGATTATTGGCCTGAGTGAAGATGGCTCCTCTTCTTCAGATTAAACAACATTGGTGTCAAAACATTTTTGTGCTGTAAAAATGTTTTGTTTGTGCCGCTATCATTTGAAAGACGTTAAGTATTTCCGGAGAACATCAAAGTCAACCTCCCCACTTCCACAGTCGCAAAAAGATTTGGTGACAATCAACCGCGCTACAAAACACTTAGCTGCACAAACAGAGCCCAATTAATTTATGAGTTTTGTTTTATTTATTTTTTTATCTGCAGGTGGAGAGCAGGGTGATCTTTGACCTCTGGAATGTTTTTGTCTTAAGTCTGAGAAAAATTATAATGACACAAATGATTGACACTACTTTTGTTTAATTTGAAGAAGGTGTGGAGACCAACTTCACTGAGTTAGTCTGTATTTGGCTAAGACTAAGATCTAATTGTACCCAAAGCATAGAATAAGATTTTTATGATGGATTTTTGTTCCCTTATCCTTAGACGACCTGTAGATTTGCATGCTTCTAGTTTGTCTTTTCCGTGTCACCTCAAGGTTCTTGAGTCCAGACTTTCAGACCTAGTTTTCTTGAACTTTACATTTATTTTGAAATTGAAAACACAAAAGTTTAGGAATGAAGGAAGGAAGGGAATGAAGGGAATGAAGGGAAGGAAGGAAGGAAGGAAGGAAGAAAGGAAGGAAGGAAGGAAGGAAGGAAGGAAGGAAGGAAGGAAGGAAGGAAGGAAGGAAGGAAGGAAGGAAGGAAGGA